>SKCR01005554.1:0-25484 GCA_019454045.1 Zanthoxylum bungeanum | reverse complement strand
AAGAGACAATGGCTAATAAAGAGTTGAAGGTCCATCAAACTCATAAAATTCCTGTTTTAAACAACTGAATTTTACTTTTTCCCATTCAAACTGCAGAGTTCATGAACATTAAAAATTAAACATATTCAACAGCATACTCCAAAAGAAACCTACCAGCCAAATGCTTCAAGCAAATTCACGCAAGCCAGCTTCAGGCAGGCTAATGGTCTAGTTAAAAATATTCCAGTTCAAATGATAGTCACTCCAATTAATTTAGCCACATATTTCTTGTGATGTACATTATAAGCAAATATTAATAATAAGACGTGTACATCACTTAACTCATCTATGATTTTAATTGTTGATGTATCCTCATGGTCTAATGATTTCTCTTAGAAATATTTTACCTGCCTGTCTGTTATTATCCTGGTGTCAACATGTATGAGCTTCAAATAACATCCTAGTCATAACAGTCCTTGGGATCACAAAGGGATAATTATCCAAGCTAGCAAGGGTATGTGCATTTTGGTCAGTAGTTTTACCATCTATGATCTATGCTACGGTGTCAGTCTACTTGTATTTGATTGAGAACAAAAGAATATCATGAATTAGGGAAAAAAACAGCACTCCTTTGAGAACAAGGGCAGAAATAAATAGTGAAAAGAAAAGGGCTAATCACGAAATAATTTGACAGCTAATTATATAGATTTTGGAGGACAGAATTAAAGGATATTTTTCACCCTTGACGTGATGTCAGTGTTTAAAAATACGGTGAAAGGCGCAGCCTCGAGGCGGCCGCGTCTTTCGGTTTTCAGATTTTCGCCGCTTCACACAGCGTGAGGCGGCCGCCTCAGTCCGCCTCGCGCCGAATCGACGTGAGGCGGCACGAGGCGGCCGCCTCACTCACAGCGCCTGTTTTTTTTTTCGATTTTTACCTTCAAAACGACAACGTTTTGAGAGCTCCAAAACGTCGTTGTGTGGTCAATTTCATTTCGTCTCTAAGGCTCTAAAACGTCCTCGTTTGGTCAATTTCATTTCGTCAATTTAATATGCCTTTTGTTTTCTTTAAATTTATTGTCACATGAAGCATTAGGTGTAGATTGACATAAAGTGGATTCTTGATACAATTCAAATTCAACATTATGGTTGGCTCTAATATGGTTTTAGTGAAAAAGAGTCATAATTAATATCATTAATCAACATTAATTGTGATTTTCAAAAAAAAATAATTGTGAATGATATCAAATTAATTTATTATTAACAATAAAATTATTTATTATAATATTTAAATAAAAAATAAGTTACAAAAATATCCTTAATTAAAAATATTAATTATTAATTTATTAAATTTCTAAATATTTATAATAAGTTTATTATTAACCAAGAATCATCATTTCATCAATTTATAATTTTTTTTATCGTTCGCATTGAGGCGCCCGCCTCGCGCCTCAAAGGCCGACCGCCTCGAGGCGTTATACGTATTTTTAAACATTGCGTGATGTATATCATCCAAAGTCTACCACATTACAATTTATGTGAAAATAAAGGACTGTGATACATACGGGTCAGCTCGGCTAAGTCGACAGATCTCGCAATAAAATAATTCAGGTACTGGTGGATTTCCCTCTGTAGGTCTCTCTGGGATTAGAACACAACTCATGTGTTGCCACACATGGCATCTAGGATCCTCACACTGCCAATCATCAAAAAATGAGAACAGAAGAAAGAATCAGTAATTCATTGAGGTAAAGGATTGAACTACAAATTCAATAGCTACATAACTTATAAATTATCCAAGAATATGAAAAGAGCATACAAAATACTACATAATATTATAACCTTGATCATTGACTCAGTTTCCAGTGAACTTCCACAAGGACAGCGAACTTTAGTATCTGATAGGGTGTAGTCATCCATTTCCCCTTTAATATTTATGTTACTGCTATTTGAAACACCCAGTCCTCCCTTTGATGCCAAGTCAGTGGCCACAGAGACCTGCAGTTTTCTGGGAATAAGAACACACAATTTATGCATGTCAGAGGCAGGACTAAAAGCATGACATTGAAGCACATAGAGGGGCACAACAAAGCTTGAAAGTTTTGTAACTATAGACAAAATATGGAAAAAGGAGAGTAGCATCTGTAAGAAAAGATATCCATAAATAACTAAAAAGAAAAGGAAACTAACAAACCAATGACGGGCGTTATAAACTGTATCATAGAACAGAGGTACAATAATTAAGAAGACAACCTGTATGTATCATCTACCAGTTTTGCCACCTCTTCTTTACTAACAGAACTCTTCTTTGCCCACATCTTCGAAACTGAAAAAAAATATGGGAAAAGAATGCATAAGCTACAAGGTTCTATAATTTCCACAATACCAATTTGAAAGACATAAATCACTTAAACAAAGGTTTAACTGGGGGGCCGAGATGCGCATAAGCAACATCCAAACCACCATGAACACCCTAGTTAGACATACACGTGTTCAACCCTACCCACCCACCCCCCCCCCCCCCCCCCCAAAAAAAAAACACACACCTGAGAAAAAACCCAAAAAATAGACTGAAACTAAATTAGACCTTAGACATGAAACACGTGTATCTTTAGAAGTGGATTTGGAACCTTCTTAACTTCAATATATAATAGCTTCTTCTTTTGCGCACATGTAAACAAGCAATTAGGTTGCCTTTGACATAAATCCTAATACTAAACATTATCATTCAAAGTCCTGATCTTTCTCATGGAAATAGAAAGCGTAGATATCCACATCCGGAGAATTGATTTCCTTAAGAAACAAGCTATTCATAATGAACGTTCTCCCTCACTCTTTTCTTTACTATTTTTCTTCAATAAGAAACAAAAACATTATTCATAATGAAGGTTCTCCCTCACTCTCTTCCTCTTCCTCTGACACACACCCCATTCTCTTCCACTTTCCTCTATGTCCACCTTTAGCTCTCATTTTTCTCTCCTTTGCGGCCTTGCCCTCGCCGCCCTCCTGTAACTCTTCCTCTAAAACACACAACTCTCCTATCCCCCTTCCCTCTCTAATAGAAATTTTTTTGACTCACTAACAAGCAAATACTCAAAAGCATGTAAAAATGAGGCACAACACAGAATTAAAATGAAGCAAATAAAGTTCAATAATGGCTCGACATAAAATAAAAGCACTAAAGCAAGCACTGAGCCTGGCAAATGATTTTACAAATTACAAGTTTACAACAATGTATCAAATTGAAAAAAAAAAAAAAAAAGGCAGCCAAAACAAAAATTGAACAGTAAGAACATCTTTAGTTTTTCACAACATACTAAGATAGAATAATCAATAATTTTACATATTTAAGCAAAAGAACAAATTTTTTTCATATTTAGGAGAATAGAAATGAAAAAAATTACCTTGATCATCGGAGAGAATGGCTAATATCCGATCAACGAGATCCTACACATATATTAAAAATATATGAAACACCATCAATCAATGACATAAACAAATAAGATGACTTAAAACAGGGGGAAAAAGGGAAAAATAATCTTTAAAAAGGTGAGCACAGACCCCAATCATTCACACCCAAATAAATGAAAATTCCAAGTGAATACATTAAGCCACAACAAAACGTCAGCTGACACTCTTTACTCATTTGAAAAGGAGCAACATGTATCCACCAGTAAGCGTTAAATCTAACCATGAAAATTCCAAGCGAATATTAAGCAACAACAAAATGTCAGCTGACACTCTTTACTCATTTCAAAAGGAGCAACATGTATCCACCAGTAAGTGTTAACTCTAACCATAGACGATTGTTAAACCTTACTTTGTCTTGCCTAAAATAGAAGGGGGGCAAAGAGAGAGTTCGGCTAGGTAGCGTTATTAGGAAAAGCAAGGAACAAGCAAGAAAGGTAAGTAGATTCAATAAAGAACATAATAAATAATAGAAGGTACAACCAACACTATCTAGAAGCATAGATAACTAACAACTGAGGTTAAAAATAATGTTATAAAAATCGGACTGAGGCGGCGCCCCCACCGCCTCGCGGCCAGAGGCGTGTTGAGGCTGCCGCCTCAGGCCGCTTAAATGGGAGGTCGCATCATGCGGGTGAGGCAACCGGCCTCTAGCAGCGTTGGGGCAATGCGGGCGCCTCGACGCCAATCTCTGTTTGGAAGAGATCTAGATCTCCTCCACCGCAGCAGTACGATGAAAAATTACAGTGGATTTGATGAGAAAGGAGTTTCTAGGGTTTCCTAGCAGATGGAACTTCGGTGGGTCTGACTTGTTTATTCATTTCATTTCAGTAAGGGTTTTTTTATATCTTTGTATTATTTTTAATAGTTTAATAATATATTATTTATTTTTAAAAATAATAATTTTTAAAAGTAAATTATGTATTTTTTTTTAATTGAAAATGCATTTAAATTTTATTTTCATTTCTAGGTTGAGGCTATTGCCTCGACCTCCTCGAGGCTACCCGCATCGCCTCACGAGTGAGACCACCTCGCACCACATACTGATTTTTCAAACCTTGGTTATAAATCTAACTTATACTACCATGATCAAATAGATTCATTACCGAAAAAAGGAACTGTCAGTTTAAAGAAAGGATCGTCAACACACACACACGTGAACACTGTAACGTCGTGGCAAACAAACTGAGACTTCAAAGCACCAACAGTTGTCAAGAATCCAGTTACATAGTACTTGTCTACTACTTGATAACTTGACAATGAATACTAGTATTTCATAAAAGAGAAAGTTAACGGCAAATATGAAGAGAGGATCGTTAACACACACGTATAAACAATAATATGCCATGGTAAATAACTTGAGACTTACAAGCGCCAACTGCCATCAATTAGCACAAGATTCCAGTAACATAGTTATTGATAAATCGACAATGAATACTACTATTTCATGCAAGAGAACAATGACATGACAATATAGGTACTATATTAGGCATTTAACCTGTTTCTTTCCCTGCTTTGAAAGACCAAAGTGAGAGAGTACATCCTTCAGCTCCTTTATTCGAAAATATGCCAATTTGTCCTGCAAGAGGAGATGCAGCGCAAGGTGTCAAAAAATTTGTATACCAACACACTTTAAAGGGGAGGGGGAAAACCCCTTAAAATATTTGTTTGCAGTTCGCACAATCAACAAAGGCTTAAAAATGGCAAGCAAGGTGAATCTCATCCCCAAAAGAGTACTCATATAGCATTCAATTAATTCCCGAATAGAAAACATACTCCATAACTTCACCTCACTCAAATTTGCAATTACTCAAATTCTTCCTTCACTCCAATCCAATTCACAACTCCAAAAGAAAAAACAACACCACTTCTCACAAGAAATTACCAGTTATTCACCATACCGAACAAAAAAAAAAATTTAATTACCTTGCAGCTAGCTACCAAATCCATGTCTCTTTTTTTTTTGTAACAAAAACGCAGCCACAATCAGTATTCAATCAAAGCTGCAAATTCCGATCATCAATCAACAATCAGCCCATAAAATATCCACACAGTTATCGATCTAACCAAACAAATTAGAAAAAATGATCATATTAATTTCAATTCAAAAGCGAATTTTCGTATTTAAATTAACGTTAATTTAACCCATGAAGAGAATCGTAATCAATCGGAGAGCTTACTGTGTCAGTATTCAAATTTGTATTAATCGGTGAATTAGGGTTCGCGGAAAAGCTTCGCACGAATCACCGACCTGCTTTATTGACCGAAGGAAAGAATGGACCAACCAGAAGGATCTGAGCAAAGCATAACGCCATCACCCACCAAATTTTACTAAAGTCACGGACCTATTGCTGATTATCAAATCCGGTTTTTTATTACGGTATACGTCCGGGTTTAGTTTCGGTGCAAGTGCTCCGTGGATATTGTGATGTACGCGCTTACGTTGTTTTAATATTCAAAAATGATATTTTTACAACACTTGTTACAACAATCAAATATAATTAAAGGGTAAAACTGGAATAAATCTTTTGGAAATTATATTTTTTTATACAAAATATTGTATTAAGTATTGTAAAAATATCATTTTTGTTTAATGTTATTCTAATTTATAATCTGAAATTGCAGGTTAAATAATAAAAAATTTGATTCCTATCTTGTTTGTATTTTTGAGTTATAAAATTTTTTTAGGTCAGAGCGCTTAGGGTGTGTGACAATTTTTATTTGTTGGTGCTATACAGTTAAGTCCTGGTCGTTGATCTGATAGAATGATGATAATTGACTTTTTGAACCTTGAGGATTCGTCTAGTGGTGCCGAGATCTACGGTAAAGATCACGGGCCAAAAGACATTGGTAAATTTTCACTTCTCTCTCGCTAATTACGGACGGGCCCCTTCATTTGGAGAAATACTAAATATCTCTCAAAATTTTGAAAACAATCACATTTATTTCTTTGAAAAATCGCGAACCTTCTATATTCCAATAATTTCAATATTGGTTGGCAATTAGCATGACAAGAGATCAAATAATTGCCCATTTGTTGTAAGATTTATATAAAATCAAACAGAATAATTGACACCATGATAATATCAATACCAAATATTTTTGATATTTGGCATAAAAGTTTAGGAGGACTCCCAAATTGAACCAAAGTGTTAGAATGATGCCATAGTGATTAAAAATCCGGACCGAATCGATTGAATTGGGATTAAAAATTCGGATCGGATCGGTTGAATTGGGACCTATTTAAGGTTCGGTTTGGGTGATCTCTACAAAATCAATCGGAGTTGAACCGATCGAAAATCTGTTGAATCGGCCAGTTCAATCACTGAAATGGTAACTCGATTTCTGGTTCAACGAGTTTTTGATTCCTTTTTTCAAAAAATTTTTTATTATTAAATTTGAATTTTTTTATTTTTTTGTAAAAAAATAATAATAATTAAAATACCGATCCAGATCGACCCTGGTGGAACCAGAGACCCTCTCGCTTTTTTTTTTTTTGGGAAATAAAAACTTACAAGACCAAATCTGGCCCAGGTGTCAAACCTCAGATATGATCCGGGCCTAGATGTAAGAACCAATGCATGACTGGACGGGGTTCAAAAACTAATTGGGCCGGTCCGGGTATTAAAAACAATGTCTGGTATTTGATCGAGTGTGTTGTGCTTTCTTGTTCAAGAGGAAAAGTCACTCGCATATAACACCGTTCTCAGATCGTGAAGTTAGAGCTACCGATAATCAAATCTCAATAGAAGTGTAAGTTCTTACTTAAATTTCAAAGCATTTCTCCCGTTTTCGCGAAATTTGATTGATTTAGATCGTTAACTTAATCCATTTTCTTTACTGACGTAGTTAAATGGAATCGAACCAAGCCAAACACGGCCTTGTCGGCCCTAACGACCCCATTCAAAGAACCCAGTAAGCCGCATTATCTATTTGCCTTTTCTAGGGTTTTAGGGGTTAATTTTTGGAGTTTTTTTTTAATTGAATTTATGAAATTTTTTAGGTACCCGTATGTGACTGGTACATCTGTTGTTGCTCTGAAGTACAAAGATGGGATTTTGATGGCTGCTGACATGGGAGGTTAGTTCTTATGCACATTAATTGTATTGATTTTTTAATGTGGTTTGTTTATGTTGATTTTAATTTGTATTATCTGTTGGTCGTTTGATTGCCCAAATTTTTTGCTAATAAATAGAGAGGAAAAAACACAATGATATTCAACAGCTCAAACGAACCTAGTAGTTATGTTTTGTTGAGTTTAACTGAAATAAAAAGTTGAATAATCTGAGTTTCTTTTACAAGCATTTAATTTATTTGCTAGTTTGAGTTGGAAGCTTCAAGAGTGATGCTATAGAATTCCACTCAACTATCTTGATTCCTTTCCATGTATAATAATAATAATAATATTGACTTGTTGAGGGAATATATATTAGTAACTCTCCCTGTAGCTTCGTAAATTTGTTATATGTTATTTTATTTTAATTTTTTTTTTTAATTCTCTTCCCTTTGAGCTTTCTAAGTATACTCCTTTGCTCTTGAAACCCGGGGAATGCCAACAGTGTTTTATGATAGTTAATGTTTAATGTTTTCACCTTTTATGTTTTCAATTCAAATGGTGCCATTGCATATCCTTTTGTTTTAGGAATGAATGGACTTGTATGTATTGCATTCATGCTGCATGGGTTACTCACAATATTTACACGGATGGTGACCCGTTCACATACACTTCTTATGAAAACTCAAAACTTAGGAAAGGCAGGCAGTGTGGTATATGTATGAGAGGAACACAGTTGATCTGTGTTTCTAAGTTGGATAAGTGTCGGAGGATAGCGAAAAAAATGTAATTGCTTGGAAGATGGTTTTTCCTAGTTCCTTTTACTAATTTATTTTCCAGATTTTCTTTTTCCCCAAAGCTAGTTTGAGGCTTTGAAGTTTACATGTGGAGTGGTTATCAATGTTTTTCTCATCATAAGCTGTGCAGTCTGTTTGTTTTTTTGTTTTTTTTTTCTTTTTTTGCCTTCTAATGATAATTGAGGTGTAGTTTGGAAGTAGACATGGTGCTTAGTGGTACTGTGGTAGAAAAGTAAAGGCTTTCAGAGAGTGTTTTAGAAATCAGCATTTGATCTTAAGATTTTCTCCGCATTTTACTTCAGCTTTCTCAGCATTTTTGTTTACTTAATTATATGGAAGTTGGAATGTTTAGTATCCTTTTTAACCATATTTTGTTCTATAATGTCTTATTGTGTTGATTAGTAAGGCTGACTTGTGGCTTGCATTTAAAATAATGAAAAAAATTCAGGCTCCTATGGGTCCACACTCCGATACAAGAGTGTGGAGCGGATTAAACCTATTGGAAAGCACTCTCTTCTGGGAGCCAGTGGAGAAATAAGTGATTTTCAAGAGCTTTTGCGTAATCTCGATGAGCTTATGTAAGAATTGCTGGTTGAGTCATATAGAGATGTCCGGTCGTTTTATTTGAAATTTCTGACTATCTCATATTTGTATTGATGTTTGATGTTTGCAGCCTCTATGACAATATGTGGGATGATGGGAATTCTCTGGGCCCTAAAGAGCTACACAGCTATTTGACCAGGACTATGTATAACCGGCGTAACAAGTTTGATCCACTGTGGAACTCCCTTGTGCTTGGTGGAGTGAAAAATGGACAGAAGTATCTTGGCATGGTAACTAATAGTTTTATTTTTAATAATAATCAGCAACGATCTGGGTGCAATTTTAATGGTTAGACAATGTGATACGTATCTATATAACTACTTTCCAGGTCTCAATGATAGGAGTTAACTTTGAGGACAACCATGTAGCAACTGGGTTTGGAAATCACCTTGCCAGGCCAATTCTACGGGATGAATGGCATGAGAACTTGAGTTTTGAAGAGGGCGTTTTGTTACTGGAAAAGTGCATGCGTGTGCTCCTCTATCGTGATAGATCTGCTGTCAATAAGCTGCAGGTTTGTTTAATCTTTATTTCATTATGTGTGGTGACTAATAGTTTCTTCAGTGATATTCTTGTAAGCAAGAATATTTACGTCTACTTTGATTGAGTTTTTGCAATGATCTCTGGGTGCATTTAACTTAAGCTGGAAACTCCATGGAATAGCTCGCTGGAGGGTCCAGGAAAACAACAACGTTCTGTCGTAATGAAATTTGAATATGTTGATTGCAGTTTATTTCATTATGAGCCTCGGTCAAAAGATCTTGAGCTCTGTTTCATGAATTTTATATGTAGGTGCTTGTCAATGATTAACTGCTTTTATATGTTCAAATAAAGGGTTTCAAATCATTTTTTCTCCCTCCACTTCTTCCCTCAAACTTTGAAATCCCACGTTTTACTTTGTAAAATTTATGTCATTTGCTTTTTATGGTTTTCTGTGTATATTCAAACGTAGTTTATGTATGAAATATGATTTCACTTGTAAGGATGGCCTGCATCTGATATAAATTTTTTTCTAGAATGTGACTTCGGGTTTGTTTGAACTCTGAAAATTGCAGATAGTGAAGATTACTGAAGAAGGTGCAACATTTTCCCAGCCTTACTCGTTGAAGACATTCTGGGGATTCTCTTCTTTCCAGAATCCAACAGCAGGTGCCGAGGGATCATGGTAGTTGGCATGAGATAGCTTATTTAATGTTTCTTTCCTTTTGTTATTATGGAATCCAAGTACAATAATGTTATTAGGAATGATGCATCTTTATGTTTGTTTAAGCTGATTATCTGATCTATGTCGCACCAAAGATTCTGTTGTTGAGATGCTAGCTTGTAAGAACAACTTATATTCTGAATCATTTGAAACTTCAATGCCTGTCTTTTGCTTGCCTTTGTTAATGGCATCATCCATACATTATGCATAATGGGAAAGATATTGGTTTGCTTTTAATTTTGCTATTCATGTTTGTAACAAACAATCATCAGATTAGTTAATTTATGTGTAAACACAAAGGTTTCTTTCTTCGCAAGTTTAACTTTTAAAAATAACACAGAATTCATCACTGGAAAAAGAGACATTATGGCAGATTTATACTCTTTTTTGTGAGATCCTTTTACAATACAAGATGATTTCTCATGAAACAAGTCACTTGACTCTTAACTACAAAGTTTAATCCAACTTCTGAAATTAGCCACTCAATCTAACATCTACTATTGATCAAGCCATTGATGAGGCTAATCATATTTTCAGAATGACACCAGAATATTTAGCAAGCGTTACTCCCTGCAGCCCAGGTACAGCAAGTGTTTTCCAGATCGTAGGCTTGCTTCTCTAATTTCTTTGAAGTTGGACAATTTGGCAGTCAATGCTAAGAGCGCATCTCCGGCAGAAGGGATGAGGCGGATACGCATGTTCTGGGCATGGAACTTAGTCCCACGACCTTGACCTAGCAAATGAATGGAGGCATCACGCCTTCCCCGGGGAGAACCTAGCACCTTCCCTACTTTGAGTTTATACTAATAACAACAAGGTTTGCCAATCCCTCTCACTTACAGCAAGCATGAAGCATTGTAAGGTCCGATTCAACTAATTAAATATTTTTCATTCCGGTGATCAGAAATTGGCTCAGCAACCTGGCCATCACGGTTTTGTTCTTAACATGGGCCTATCCTCACCCAAAAATTCTCTAACTGGTCGAGGAAATCCATTATTTATAAGCACATGTCCAAAATCCTTTCCTAATATACTACAAACATTTAACATAACTTCACTGTAGAGAGGAAATGCAAGAAAAAATGAACTTGACCACAATTATCTAGGAATTTCAGGTACCCATAGGCTGAGTGTGGAACAACATGGCTACTCTTAGCTGTGACTAATTTTTGCAACCAAGTAGCAGCAAAAAGAAAAGGATTATCAACTTGCAACATTAGTTGTTTGAAAACTAACATTATTGTTACTGTACACAAAATAATAATAATAATAATAACTACAAAAAACTTGTTAGCAGTACCAATTCAACATACAAAATGATCCATAACAAGAATGCTTAAATTGTAACTAAAGTTTCAGAAACAACCTCAGAACTTCCCTTGGGTTTGATCTCTTCAACAATTTGGTAGTATACATGCTCAAGGTTTCTCATGCCGGGGAAATGTCTCCGGCAGCCAAGCCCCTACCGATAACAAGAGCATGGGTGACGGCGCCATCTCCCCTGCATAGCAAACACTGAGATGCTTGTTATCTTGATATCTTCCTCAAATTCATGGTAGCAAAGCATATGCTCTCTATATATATATATATATACACACACACACAAATGAAATGGGAGAGTAAGTAAACTTTTAATGAATAGAATAATTAATTATTTTTATAATTCAGACTGGCTCCATCAGGCACCTTTCCTAGTTTTTTTTTTTTTTTTAGAAATATTGGAAATCTCGCGGTAAATCACTAGATCCGAACTTAAACAAATAAGGTAAAACCTCCGACTGTTCCAAGCTCTTACAATAAACGCATTCCTTCGAACCAAAAACCCGAAAGTCGGATCTTAAGTCCTACACCACCCAGTCACGCTCCATCACATTATTTGAGCAGTCGCTTTATAAAAATTTGGAGCCACTTCTGAGATCATCTCCTGTACGTCATCTGGTGTACGGATGCATGCATGCATACAAAACTATTTCGGTTCATTATTGGGTGCCCTTTGCTCTCATGGCTGTTCTGCTAAGCCTATAGATTTTCTTGCTTTCTTCTTCTAAAAGTGAAGTGGGCAGAAAAGAGAAAGTGAAAGCAGAAAATGAAAATTACTGAAGATCACCTTATCCCAAAAAAAAATTTACTGAAGATCAATGATTTGTTTAGTTTCTTTTGCACACAACTTATATCCCATAACACCTTCAACAACTATTTTGCTAATTGCTTTATAATTTTGTAAAACTTGTAATATTACAAATTTTACCTTTTAGATCTTAAGTTTCACAGTGATTTAGTTGTATCAACAAAAAATATTTAGCGGGTCACGTTACTTATTTTATGATGAGTAATTTTTTAACGTTCAAGTCCGTTTACGAAATGTAGAAGATGTTGGTTAAACGGCCATTTAGGTGTCACGTTTTCGCGATCGGACACAGTGATTGCTCAAATATGCTGACTAGGCGGCTGTTTAGGGGCCACGTTTTTGCGGTCGGACAAAGTGGTTACAATGTCTGTCTCTTTGGAGAAAAAGACCGATACACATAATTTTTTTAATCTCCAAAAGTATACCGCCCTATTAATACCTAACGTGTTTTAGAATACTGGCATTATCACATCCCATCCAAAGTCCAGTACAGTTTTGGATTAATTCCACTGTTGAAAGTATAGGCCATGTTTGTTTTTTTGTTTTTTTGTTTTTTTTAAACCGTGACTTGAGAGTACCAATGTTGAACCAACAGCCATGAAAGCTTATCCAATTCTCTTGAAAGATGATTAATTGATATGAGTGGGTTCAAGTTGGCCATTGATGGTGCTTTCAAAAATTCAATGGCTGGTCCCCTGGCGTTTTATTGTTGATAGTGATAGGCGGGCCTATTTATGTATACGTTCAAAATTTTTTATAACTTCATTTACATAAATTTTCCATACATTTGTATTTCATATGTTCATGAAGCATCACTATCAACATAAAACTCTCTCCCAAATTTGTGAAAATAATGAAGAAATAAAAAAATATATTTTGGAAATTGGAAGTGCTTATCAATAACTTTTCTCCACCAAATTTGGACTTTGATTCTCTCTTAAATATGGTAAGTTATGGTTATCTAATAGTAAAAGCAGAATTTTTAAATTTTATTGAGTAGAAACATGAGGTTCGTAGCTCGAATTCCGTTCATATAAGTGGGACGAAAATTGAATCGTTATCCGTATATAACTATAAATAAATTATTATGGGATAAAAAATATAAAATTAACCAATTCATAAATCATATAGTGTTGTTAACACATATTTGGATTGTGATCTTTAAAAATTGGAAAGCTAAGATTAAAAGTGGTTCTTGACCGAATAAATTTAGGGAAAATATCATTTTTGTGCTAAAAGTTATTTTTTTTTTTAATTATAATTAGTCACCCATGATTTTTCAACAACATGTTTTTCACTATCTCTCAAACTTAGAAAAGAATAAGTACAAGATTTGAGGACGGACTTTGTGACACCTTATATAGGCTCTTGATGCGACCTAAATCGATGAGCTCTTAAAGACACCTAGCGATGGGCTTGAGTCCCATTGCAAAAAAAAAAAAAAAAAAAAAAAAATGCTGCAAAGGAATAAAAAAAAAAGCTATATTTGTTTATTTTTAGAGAGAAAAATTTTGAGTATCCAAACTTGATAGGAAAGTTTTTGTTAGGTCAAAAATGATAATTTCCCATAAATATACTATATGTATTGCTTTGAGAAAAGTTGTAAGTTTTTGCCCAACAAAAATCATGTGTAAACAGAAAAAAAAATGTATTTTTATAGCACCCATATGATCAGCGCAAAGGTAATCTTGAGAACAATACATATAGATGGAAGGCAGAGTCTCTCAAATTTAGACTTTTAAAAAAAAAAAAAAAAAGAATTATAAATTTCAAATAAATTTCAAGTGTGTAATAAAATTTATATATATATATATGTATTATGGATATGATCTCATTTATGAATTATCTTAAATGCCCCTAAACTCAAGATAATTCAGAATTTAATCATTGATATTTTTAACTGGAATACTGCACTTGAAATATAAATATCATATTTTGCAAACAACAATATATAACTTATAAATATTATTAAGTACAATGTTTTATGTTATGGATATAACATTCTAATTAACAAAAAAGGCAAAAAATAATAATAATAATAATTATAGGTTTTTAATCACAACCAAATCCTCATAAAGTAATTGAGGCAGCATGATTAGTAAACTTGACACTTAAAAAATTCCCATTAAAAAAAAAAAAAAAAAACTTATCTCAACTATAAAAGAAACTAACTTTTTTTTAAATAATAATGATGATGATGATTAAGAGAGAATCAATGATAATCTCGGTCCTTTAGTTAAAAAAAAAAAAAAAAAAAAAAAAAAAAAAAAAAAAAAAAGTGAAAACCTCCTTTTATTTACTAGCTTTATTAATATATATACTATGGTCTAGGGTTATGGGTATTGGGTTTAATCTTGGTCCTTTAATGAGAATCCAATGAATGAGATTAAATTTTAACTTTTAATATATTAAAAAGTTCAAAAACCGATTACTTAAATATATGGTTGGTATACTAAAATTTTGGTTATTAAATATGGAAATTTGGGGTATTGAATATGAAAATACATGCATTGAATATGATTTTTTTCTATTACAAAATTGACAAAATGAGGTATCTTTTATGCTAGGTTCTATCTCAACTAATTTGGGCTCTTCTCTAAAGTAATCTTTATTGGAGCATTGCTATAGTATTAAAAGACGACACAAAATAAATTTATTGATTTGGGTGAGGAATTTATTGATTTGGGTGAGTAATCTTTCAGTTTAATGGTAAGTGTCCTTGCTTATTGGAGCATTGCTAGAGTATCTCCAACTGACTGAGAAATAAATTAAATTTTGTGGATATGCGATAATATCATTTATTCTGGTACAAGAAGTAGACGACACAAAATTAGGTGGCATGCTTGAATTTGAAAGGGAGATATATTTTGTTGTGGGCTCTTTTCACACTCTTTCTTAATGTTACCGTAATAATTCATAATCTATAATTATTATCGTTATTTTTTTCTCATGTTGAGCTGGAATATAAATATGAAAATAAGGTATTGAGCATGAAAATGAGCATTAAATATGAAAAAATGGACAATAAACATGAAAATTACAAATTTATTACCCTGCATTAACATGAAAATTTGGGCATTAAAAATGAAATTGAGACAATCAACATGCAAAATCGACAAATATGAAAATTTATTAGCATTAACTTGAAATTTAAGGCATAAAAAACAAAAATAGAGCATTGAATATAGAAAAATTTCACACGTGACAAAATATTTTGACATCTCACACCTGTATATGTGTGAAAGTAGGACATCAAACATGAATATTATGAATTGATTGCTTTGTATAACATTAATATGAAAATTGGGCATTAAACAAGAGAATATGGCATTGAACATGTAAAATCGGCAAACATGAAAATTTATTAGCATTAACATAAAATATAGAGCATTGAAAATGAAAATAAGGTATTGAACATGAAAAAAAATTCACACATGGCACGAGACTTTGACATTTCACACGTGTACTATTGCTCATTTAAAATTTCATAACATTAGACAATAAACATACAAATTATGGCATTAAACATTAAATTTCGAGAATTAATATGAAAATGAGATATTAAATATAAAATTTTACTTTTAAAGATTGATTTGACATATCTATTTTATTAATTTACATTTGAAATTTTTGTACATTAACCCACAATTTTAAGTATTAAACATGTAGATTTTGGTAATAAACATGAAAATGAAAATGAAAATTTGGAATTTGGAATTTGGAATTTTTTAGCATTAACTTGAGATTTTATATATTAAATACGAAAATAGAGTATTGAACATGAAAATGAGCATTAAACATGAAAAATTGACAATAAACATGAAAATTACGAATTTATTACTCTGCATTGACATGAAAATTGGGTATTAAAAATGAAATTGAGACAATAAACATGCAAAATCGGCAAATATGAAAATTTATTAACATTAACCTGAAATTTAAGACATAAAACACGAAAATAGAGCATTGAAAATGGAAAATATTTCACACGTGACAATAGATTTTGACATTTCACACGTGTATAAGTGTACTATTAGTCATATGAACGTAGCATTACCAAGCAACTTTGGACATTGTATATGAAAAGTAAAGCATTAAACATGAAAATAAATTTTAACATGACAAATTGAAAATTAAACATGTAAAAATGACATTAAATATGATAATTGGGAATTAAACATGAAAAATATAAAATTATTGTCTCGTAAACATTAACATGGAATTGTGGATATTAAACATGAAATTAGGATATGAAACATGAATATTACGAATGATTGCTTTGTATAACATTAATATGAAAATTTGAGCAATAAACAAGAGAATATGACATTAAACATGTAAAATCAGCAAACATTAAAATTTATTAGCATTAACATGAAACATAGAGCATTAAGAATGAAAATAAGGTATTGAACATGAAAAAATATTTGCAAAGGTGACACAAGATTTTAACATTTCACACGTGTACTACTGCTCACTTAAAATTTCATAACATTAGACATTAAACATAAAAAAATATGACATTAAACATGAAAATTCGAGATTTAAATATGAAAATGAGGTATTAGATATAAAAATTTACTTTTAAAGATTGATTTGACATATTTATTTTATTAATTTACACTTGGAATTTTTGGACATTAACCCACAATTTTAAGTATTTAAATTTAAACATGAAGATTTTAATAATAAACATGCAAAATATGCAAACTTGAAAATTATTAGCATTAACTTGAGATTTTAGGCATTAAATATGAAAATAATGTATTGAACATGAAAATGAGCATTAAACACAAAAAAATTGACAATAAACATGAAAATTACGAATTTATTATCATGTATTAACATGAAAATTTGAGCATTCAAAAATAAAATTGAGACAATAAACATGCAAAATCGACAAATATGAAAATTTATTAGCATTAACCTGAAATTTAAGGCATAAAAAATGAAAATAGAGCATTAAATATGGAAAACATTTCAGACGTGACAAAATTTTTTGACATTTCACACGTGTCTAGGTGTACTATTAGTCATATGATTTCCGTAGTATTAACAAGCAAATTTGGACATTGTACATGAAAAGTAAGGCATTAACATGACATATTGAAAATTAAACATGAAAATATGACACTGAATATGATAATTGAGGTATTAAACATGAAAAATCTAAAATTATTGTCTCGTAAACATTAACATGCAATTGTGGATATTAAACATGAAATTAGGGCATCAAACATGAATATAATGAATTGATTGCTTTATATAACATTAATATGAAAATTTGGACATTAAACAAGAAAATATGACATTAAACATGTAAAATCGGCAAACATGGTAATTTATTAGCATTAACATAAAATATAGAGCATTAAAAACTAAAATAAGATATTGAACATGGAAAAAAATTTCACACAAGATACAAGATTTTGACATTTCACATGTGTATTACTGCTCACTTAAAATCTCATAATATTAGACATTAAACATAAAAAGTATGATATTAAACATGAATATTTGAGAGTTAAATATGAAAAATGAGGTATTAAATATACAAATTGATTTAACATATTTATTTTATTAATTTTTTAAATATTATAATAATATTTTTTTCATACTAACGGACTACAAATTACTTATTGTGTGTGTGGGTTAATTAAAGTTCCGACAGCCACACACATGACGCTACCCCACAGTATCAATCAATACCGGAGAGTACTATATTCACGCCCTTTTTTTTTTTAATTAAGTAGTCATTTTTGTCAAATCAATTTTTGTTGATTTTTTTTTTTAAAAAGTCCACAATTTCGGCTGAATTTTGTTTTGAAAAACCCACCTTGAGGCCCCTGTACTCTCAATGTTTTTTACATTGTACCCTTGTACTAAATTTTCTACACATTGCATCCATGTACTCTCAATCTTTTTTACATTGCACCCATGTACTAAATTTTCTACACATTGCACCTCTGCACTCTCAAAAAATTGACATTTCACCCTTATTTTAACGGCAAGTTAACAGAGTTGAGAAATATTCTGACATCACACACCCTTATTTGTGTCATATCTGTCTGGTTTAGGAAGAAGCACATATGCTAAAAAGAGAAGAGTTAAAAAAATGGGTGTTTGCTATAAATGTGCACGCATGACATGTAATACTCGTTATCATTCTTTAGGAATGATGTCTGATAATTGTAGACGCTGGTTTTCGCCCGAGGTCTACAATCGAGATTTCGTGAGGATGAGACACTAGCGATCCTGCAAAACAAAGATGTAGAGTGAGTGGGAGTACTGCCCACCGGTGTGGTGGGTGCCGGGGGCACTCCGACGCCCAGGTCAGTAAGGGAATTTAGGTGTAAAAGTCATAGAGGGGGGAATAAGGTCAGATGTTACCTTGATCCTTGCCAACTGCCGTGAGGGCGGTAGGTGAGAGGTTTAGAGAGCTGTGGAGAGAGTAGTATTGAGCTATGAGTATGAGAGCTAGAAGTTGAATCCTCTTTCTTCTGGACCCTCTTCTCTTATATACACGCCTCCGTGTGCATTTACTGCTCTTTGATTGTTTGTCCGTTGGGCGTCGATAACGGTTGACTTCATGAGGGGGGTTTTATTATGTTTTGCCCGTTGTAGGCTGGCAACTGTTGAGTTTATGAACTTAGGCGTTACGTGGGCGGGCCTCTGGATGGTCCTTCGGTTACGGGTGTTGGTGCTCATCGGGCCTGGGCCGACATTATGTCTTTGGGGTTTGATTATGAGGCTTCAGGGGTGCATCCAGTATTGGGCCTGAAGCAAAATGACGAAACTACCCCTGGACCAAATTTGGCCCAAACAGTTTGTCCCCTACTCTCTAAGTCAAGAGTCATTGGCTTGGAGAGTACTTGACGCATGTGTCGCCTGGGACGAGGCCATATTATGTAGCTGTAGTCGAGGTTGATGCTGCCTACTAATTGAACCAAACGAATGTCAAGTTATCAACTTGAGTCTACAAGAGCCATGGGGAAGTACCCAATCGTTTGGACCCGATGAAGGTCAGTATATCAGTCATACGACATGTGCCCTCCATGTCTATAAGTTGACTCGAAATGAGTCAATGGGGGATGTCCTCGGTCGACTGAACCAGATGGAGGTTCCGGATATAAGTCATACGACATGTGTAATCCATGTCTACAACTTGACTCGACATGAGTCTATGGGGGATGTCCCCGGTCGACTGGACTTGCTGAGGCCAGGAAGGTATTAGTCATACGACATGTGTAATCCATGTCTACAACTTGACTCGACATGAGTCCATGGGGGTTGTCCCCGATCGACTGAACCAGATGAAGGTTCAGGATATAAGTCATACGACATGTGTAAATTCATGTCTGAAATTTGACTTGACAGGAGTCCATGGGGGTTTTCCCCGGTCGACTGAACCGGATGAATGTTCAGGATATAAGTCATACGACATGTGTAAATTCATGTCTAAAATTTGACTCGACATGAGTCTATGGGGGTTGTCCCCGGTCGACTGAACTTGCTGAGGCCAGGAAGGTATTAGTCATACGACATGTGTAATCCATGTCTACAACTTGACTCGACATGAGTCCATGGGGGATGTCCTCGGTCGACTGAACCAGATGGAGGTTCAGGATATAAGTTATACGACATGTGTAATCCATGTCTACAACTTGACTCGACATGAGTCTGTGGGGAATGTCCCCGGTCGACTGGACTTGATGAGTCCAGGAAGATATGAGTCATACGACATTGTGTCGTATGGACTGTAGGAAGTCCATGTCTTTATTTGAGTCGACATGAGTCGTGTGGGAGATGTCCCCTGTCGACTAAACCAGATGAAGGTTCATGAGTCATTTCACACGACATTGTCGTATGGACTGTAGGAAGTCCATGGCCAAAATTTGACTCGACATGGGTTTATGGTATGAGGTTTTGTGTCGAATGGGCTACTGAACATTTGAGGCTAATGAACTGGGCCTGGAATACGAACGATAGCTCGAAGTTTCTTTGGTTTTACTTGTCATCGGCCGTAGGCTTTAAAATGTGTATAGGATTTTACAAAAGTGGGCCATCTCTTATGATGGGCTTAGAATGTGTTGTGGAAGTCAAGTAAGTGACTCTTTATTATGGCTTGGGCTTACTTAGGCATTGGGCCTGTAGGCTTACTTAGCCAAATTTGGTCCATTTCTTGCAAACAAAGATGTAGAGTGGAGTGGTGGCTGTTGAGTTTTGGCTAATCTCAGTGGGTTGGACTTTGGCTTCCGTTGCTGTGTGTGGGCCTGCGTCGTATGCTCAACACGTCGACTGGGATGGACTTTAGTAATATTGCTATTTGGTGGGGATATTATTATAATAGACGTCTGCATCGTTATTTTGGCAAGCTCCTCTTGGATCCATACTACTTTGTTACATTTAGCTCTGTCGAGTGGTCTTTATTGAATAAATGGTAAATGAGATTCACTCAGTTATGAGATGCATGCTGAGCTTCCTTCAATCCCAAAAATTCACTTCCAGATTCAATCAAGCAAACGTAGAACCTCATCTGAAGCTGACCAGACTGGTTTTTGACTTTCACGTGCACGTGGGCTGTGAATGTTTGTCGTGTGAATGGTGGGGCATGCGTGCGATTGGATCAAGCGTCTTGGGCCTAAATGAGCACTTGGCATTGATGGGTTAGCATGTGGGCTGTAAGTGTTTGCATGAGGGCTGTCGGTTGGGCCGACATAATGAGGGCTTATGGTGTAGGCTGATCACGTGTCTCGTTTGTGGGCTCGCTGTTTTGCGTCTGACAGCTTGCTTATCATGCATCTGTGGGCTGATCAGGTGCCCTCGTTACTGGACTGGGCTTGGTGCATTGGCCAGAAGGCTGAAAGCTCGTATGCTCGCAGATGTGGGGCTGGTATGGATGAACTAGAATCACTATAGAACTGCTAGGCACATGAGAGCATTTCATTCATCTCACACTGCTAGGTTGGGAATTGAGCAAAACCGAGTGGACTGTTTTTCAACATGGTGTTTGTCCTGATTTCAGTTCAAGCTTTTTCAAGTGGTGGACTGTCGTGTAGACTGGTTATTTGGTGTGGTCAATTTTGGATGAAACTACTCCATGATAGTGGGATTTTGAAAGCTTTGTTTTGTTGTAGCTAATTGGCATTGTCGTGGGTCTGATGCACGTCCGTGAGACCACAGTTGATTGGCCCAAGTGAAAGTCCATTTGATTCCCATTTCCAGAATGTCTCGGATTGATCAGTCATGTGATGAAGGTCTCTCATGTCTCCTCGAGCCCAATGCTCCGTAGTTGAGTTCGTTAGCTAAGATCTCTTCCTTGTCTTGTCGAGTGGAGTCTCAGACTCTAGATGGGATTTTTTCATTGTCGTGTGGAGAAGAACCTCTGCCATTTAGCTAGGATTTCTTCATTCTCATGCCGAATGAGACTTAGAACAAGTGTCGAGCCTCATATATGGAGTGTCGTATGAAATCTTTAGCAAGTGACAAGTTATATATATAGTGATGTCAATTGAGACACCCTCAACAACATACTGATGTCGAGTGGAAGATCCCTAACTAGTCATATGTCAGACATTGCAAATGTCGATTGTGCCATCCATAACACTTATCTTAGTTTTTTTTTAAATTATAGTGTCGACTGGGACACCCATGACAAGTTATAACACTAATTATAAATCTAATGTCTTACTAATGTCGACTGAGAGATTATTTAAAAGTGCAAGCCATACCTGGTAATGTTGACCGGAGTGT
This sequence comes from Zanthoxylum bungeanum, assembly GCA_019454045.1. Lineage (NCBI taxonomy): Eukaryota > Viridiplantae > Streptophyta > Magnoliopsida > Sapindales > Rutaceae > Zanthoxylum > Zanthoxylum bungeanum. Next base: position 3,501 of record SKCR01005554.1, on the reverse strand, counting down.
CCTCGCCAAATCTTCATTTGGGTATTGTCAAGTGGGACAATCTCCTTATGCCGGTTCCATTGAAGGGACGCGCCTTGTTTCTGATGTAGGTCCATGAGACTGGTCGTATTGAGTCTAAAATTATTGACAATCTATTAATGTTTTCTGGAGGAGATGAGAATCCTCTTAACGTCGTCTGAAGAAGATAACACTTCTTTCATGCAGTCTGGAAGTGATGACAATCCTCCTACATAGTTTATTGGTTAATTGGAGTATGGCTGGGGATTATGAGGGTATTCTCTGGTCGACTGGTGGAAGTGTGTAGAATGATCCAAGTATTGGTTCACTGGTAGTCTGGCACCGGGTAGGCTAGTGAGAATCACTCTTTCCAACTCTTGTATTTCCTTTCGCATGGAGGAGATAACTTGTTGTGATCGGTCGGCTGGGGAATCATTGTGGTTTTTCTGGTGATTAAGTGGATGGTTGTTTAATGGTGGATTTCCACTTGCCATATTTTTGAATGCTCCTAATGGATTGGATCAAATAATTGGATTGTTGGGGTGACCCATAGCCTCGGGCCATTGGGAGGTTGAAGATATGTGCTCCAATGTTTGTAATTTTTCTTGGAGGGTGACTAATTAGGTGATCATGAGATCTGGTGTTTGCTCATTGCGCGGTATATACGATTAGGGGAAGGATCATAGATGGTGAGATCTTTGCATGCTATGAATCGCTAGGGCCCCACGGTGGGCGCCAAATTGTAGACGTTGGTTTTCGCCCGAGGTCTACAATCGAGATTTCGTGAGGATGAGGCACTAGCGATCCTGCAAAACAAAGATGTAGAGTGAGCGGGAGTACTGCCCACCGGTGTGGTGGGTGCCGGGGGCACTCCGACGCTCAAGTCAGTAAGGGAATTGAGGTGTAAAAGTCATAGAGGGGGGAATAAGGTCAGATGTTACCTTGATCCTTGCCAACTGCCGTGAGGGCGGTAGGTGAGAGGTTTAGAGAGCTGTGGAGAGAGTAGTATTGAGCTATGAGTATGAGAGCTAGAAGTTGAATTCTCTTTCTTCTGGACCATCTTCTCTTATATACACGCCTCCGTGTGCATTTACTGCTCTTTGATTGTTTGTCCGTTGGGCGTCGATAACGGTTGACTTCATGATGGGGGTTTTATTATGTTTTTCCCGTTGTAGGCTGTCAACTGTTGAGTTTATGAACTTAGGCGTTACGTGGGCGGACCTCTGGATGGTCCTTCGGTTACGGGTGTTGGTGCTCATCGGGCCTGGGCCGACATTATGTCTTTGGGGTTTGATTAGGAGGCTTCAGGGGTGCATCCAGTATTGGGCCTGAAGCAAAATGACGAACTACCCCTGGACCAAATTTGGCCCAAACAATAACCGTGAAACATATTTGTTTGTTTTTTATTGTTCATTAATAACACTCCAAGATCGTAGTTTTGATCTAATTTTTGCAATAAATTAGTTTGATTTTTGAATGTATCAGAATGAGCATAATATTTATGCGCTCTAACATATAGTTATGCGCCCTAACATAATTTCAAAGTAAAAAAATTGCTATGTCCAATCCGAAATAAGGGTGGGTGATGTCAGAATATTTATCAACTCTGTTAATTGCCGTTAAAATAAGGGTGGAATGTCAATTTTTTGAGAGTGCAGGGGTGCAATGTGTAGAAAATTTAGTATAGGGGTGTAATGTAAAAAATATTGAGAGTAGAGGGGCCTGAGTTTTTCTTTTTGTTTTTAATATATTAATTTCCGCTGGCTTCCGTTGAGGCTCAAAATTTATTTATTTATAAGAAAAATGGCGGGCAAGCCTAAAAATAATTTCAACCTTTTATTTCTAATTTAAATCCATGCGATAGGTTTTTTTAATTAAAATATTTCAAAATCAATTCGCTTATGATACTGGGATAAATACCTAATTTATTGAATAGACATGTTTTGCATATTACTTATTATTAATAAATCCAATATTTTAAGTTATGTACTATTTTAATTTAATATTTTTATAGTTTATTCTTGTTGAATCATTTCTTACCAAATTAAATTTAATCAAATTTTACTTACTTTTTTTGTCCTTCTGTGTAAAATTAATATATATCAGTCAAACCCAATTTTATTGCGATTAAAATCACTTGAAATTTCAAAGCAAATATCACCAAATGCACTTTCTCCATTAGGATTTTAAGTATATGTAATGATTTTGACACCACATGTCTGCCTGCCTAAATAATAAAAGAGGACACAAAAGAGAGGAAAAAAAATAATACTATTAGTAGTAGTAGCGTCTTGAATTATTTTAAATTTTATGAGGAACCATATCATTGGGATAATCTTGAGTTGTTTTAAATTTTATGAAGTCCGAAAGGAGTTTTTAAAATATAATATTCATCGATAAATGATAAAAAATATTACAAATTATATTATATAATAAAAATTAAAATTTATCTAAATTTAAACCATAATTTTATGTTAAATTTAAAAGACTTAATCAATTAATTATATCGATTCTCTCCGATACCATCTCCTCGTATCTAGACCCGGCCGGCGGTTCGGTTCCGATTCCACAAGTGTGGAACCGGAACCTTGAACCGAACCGGAACCGACCGGTTCGGTTCGGTTCCAAACCTTTTTTAAAAAAATTTTGAAAATAAATTAAAATAAATTATTAATTTTATAAATAAATAAAATTATTACATTGAAGAGCTTGAGCTTAAATTTTTAAAAATTTAAGTTGTCTACGTATCCTCCAAGGGTGAGAGGAATCAAAGCTCACGTAGTTCCATTACAATTTTAAGTCATATCCCCTTTGTAAATTTACAATTTTACAATTATCAATCATCATTATCAGTTGATCCTTCGGCTCCGGTTACGCTTGCACTTTTGTTGCACTTGCAGATGCATTATCGAACAAATCTTCAAAATCATCATGGGCATCTTCTTGTTGTCTCATATCAGCTCGAGTCCAATCATCCACACAAGCTGTTGCTTCTAGAGTGCTTGGATGTAATGAAGATCGTCTAGCTTCCAATATATTACCTCCCAAGCTAAAGGCTTGCTCAACCGCAACGGTGGAAATATGTGCTGCCAATATCTATTTAACAATAATTGATAAAACATGATATATATTTTGATGTCGGTTCCACCATTCAAGGATTTTAAAATTTTTACTAACTAAACTTTCAGTAGAAAACTCGAAATTTGTAGATAAACAATTATCTAATTCAGGGTTATTAGTTGTCGTATCCCTAGCTTTTTTATTTCGTTGCAATAACTAACGATCCCCTGCGCTAAGTCTTGTTTGAATTATCGGTTCGCTACTACTAGATTCACCTAATGTTCCTAAGTTATATCGTACAATATAATCATTAAATAAATCAATTAAATCATTTCTTAATTTCGTCATTATTCTTGTAATATTAATTTCATCTAATATTCCTAAATAACCATAGTAAGCTTGTAAAACATCATTCAAACCTTCTAATTTAAATATAGGATAAAA
>SKCR01005553.1:0-25811 GCA_019454045.1 Zanthoxylum bungeanum | reverse complement strand
TTATATGTAGTCAGCTCACCAGGTGTGTGGATAAGCCTGTAACATTGATGTTTTCAAAAGTATATAGTATGTATGTTTTCTTAAATGAATTTTAAGGTAATGCATTAAATGAGTTTGTTTTTAGAAAGTTTATATTTTTACTATAAGGTATGGATCGAATATTGATTATGTTGAAATCATGTGTTTGTGATATATGAGAAACTTGCATGATTTAAGATATATGAGCATGGATTTTGGAATTGATTTTTATGTTAGGATGCACCCCGTGTACTTATATGTGCCAGATTATTGCCGTGAGATAAGGTCTCATGTTGCCAGTTATTACCGTGAGATAAGGTCTCACGTTGCCAGTTTGCTCCGGATGCCAGTTTTGCCGTGGGGAAGCCCCATGTTGCCATCTTTGCCATATTGTCATGAGGTTGTGCATATAGATGAATAAACAGATTTATCATTACAGAGTATTTTTTAGCAGTATGAGCTTTATGAGAAATGAGATTTACGATTTCAAGTAAATGTTTGAGATATCGATTTACAGCTTATGTATTTATTTATATTATGAAAGACTTGTTCGATCCACCTTGTTACTTGTTTATCCACGGCACTAAGCTGTGATCCATTGCACTAAGCGTGAGCTTACCCCTTTCCTTAACATTTCAGGTTCAGCATTTTAGTAGATTATCCTTTCCATCTGCTATTTCGTCATCATTTCCTGCCAGTAGAGAAAGGTTGTGCCAACAGTAGAGTGTCTTTGTTATGTTTTGAGATAATAATTCTAGTTATGTATTTTCTTGGAAGAATTTGTTGTCTAACGTTAGGCATTGAGCCTTTATTTGTTACTGAGGATGTTGTATTTTTCTTCATGGATATTCCTTTGAGTTGGATCATGGAGATTCTATATTATGATGATATTTTTCAGTTTAGATTTTTCCTTGTATTTGGAGGATTAGTCCATATTACAGGGGAAACTCTGCCAGTTTCTAGTTTTCGTCTCACCCCTACCCCACCTAAGGGGACGGGTGTGACACTAAATCTTATTGTCCATACTGGTACTTTTCGTTAAATCATGTGTGTTTCCGATCTCACGAGTCAATTGACCGGCGTAAACACACACGTATAACGCAAGCGCACGTATCGTTCAAGTAGTATAAAAATATCGATCCCACGAGGACTTAATTCCTACTGTTGTTATTAATTATTGATATTATTTATTTACAAGTATCTAATTATAGGAGAATGGAATTGATTGCTTTTGGTTGGTTGAATGTGGATTTGCTAATTAAAATAAAACAGACTCAAAAGAAAATACTAAGGAAAATAAAGAAAAGACTCAAAGATCTAGGGTCGTGACTCCACACAATATTATTCGAAAGATGAATTGATTCTCTTATATATGTGTAATAAATCAGTTTGCTAACCTGGAACACGAAGATATGCAAAAGCCTTTGTCGATGGTCAGATGCAAATACCCAGTATAACCCAATTGAACCATATGTCTATGTCAACTAAATTACCTGGATTCATTAAGATTAAGTTCCAATTATGGCTACCCCCGCCCGATAGGTATATGTCTATCCTGTAGGGAAATCTATTAAAGGGTTATCTATCCTCAAGGAAGATCGTGGACTATTGAATTTAAGGCTGAAACCTAAAATCCCTATGTCTAGTTCATTTTAAGTTTACCACATCAATCTTATTGGTGATCAGACAACAAGAAGCATTAAACTTAAGACTCAATAAACAAACTAAAGAATTACCCAATAAATAATTAAATCAATATTAAGCCTAGCAATATTGTGTTTCATCACTTCCATATAATAAAAATAAAATGCTGGGGTTAGGGGATCCACTTTTAGAAATCTCAAATTATTATAATATGAAAATTGTCAGTATTATCCAATTAAGTTGAACCAGCCATAAAGGCGGTGTTATTATTTATCCATAAACCAGCTATATAGGCGGTAATTATCTATCACCTAAAGACCAGCCATATAGGCGGTGTCACATTATGTTACATAATTAAAACCAGCCATTAAGGCGGAATCAACTTTTAATTCATATTATTAAATCACAATTTCCATATTATAATTGAAGTGAGATTAATCTACCTTTACTATTTCTAATTTAGAAATCTCCTTTATTATAATATATAAATAGAGTGATATTTACCAACCAACCATATAGGCGGTATCCTGATTAAGTCAAATTAATAATTAATTACCAACTGACCAACCAGGCGGTATCCTCATTAAGTCAGGTTAAAACCAATTTATAAATAATTACCAACCGACCAATATAGCGGTATCCTTATTAAGTCAGGTTTTAAATAATTTATATATATAATTAAGGGAGATTAATCTAAATTATAAAAGTAAAAAGCTTCACCTTTACCCCAGCAGTAAATTAACTACTAAACATAAAAGAACAAAAATAAAATAAAATAAAATTTTATTACAAAAAGTAAAAGTGCATAATTAAAAATAATAAAAGTAAATTACAAAAACTTAAACACACAAGATGCAATCCTTAAATTCCTTACAAAATTCAAGGAAGGCATGATTTGAATTCTGAAATCGAGCTGAATTTATAGGCGTCAGTAGGGTGTCTGCATCGCGACGCGCAGCTCGCGTCGCGACGCGCGTGATTGTCGACTTGGCAGCTTCTGGTTCGTCGGCTTCAGATTCTTATCTGACACATGGCGATTCGGATAAAGAGATAAGGTGACACGTGGCAAGGCGGCTGGGAGCTAAATGATTGAGCTGACGTGGCGACACATGGCGAGAGGGATTGTCGGCACCATAGAATGGTGACACGTGTCACGCTGTGATTGGTTGATGATGACGTGATGGTGACGTGGCACGTTGACTCGGTCAACTGGTGATGTGGACGATGATGTGGAGTGAAATGTGGCGGCTCGTGGCGATGGCGACTGTCGGCACCATAGGATGATGACATGTGGGACGGCGCATGTTAGCAAAGTCAAACTTCTAGATTCTGACTTGTGGACCCGGCGCACGTTAGCAAGTCTTGGTGCATGTTAGGCGTCGCGACGCCAAAGGTTTGCGCGTCGCGACATGCCAAAATTATCAAAATACCCTTTTGTCCAATGTTTACTGTTTTGGCCCCAATCACCTCTAGAATGTCCTGAAACTTTATTTATCTACAAAATAACACAAAACACATCAAAATATTCACAAAACTCAAGAAACTATACAAAATATTAGGTTAAATGAGTGGGAAATAGTGATACATTTACCACTCATCACACCCCCAAACCTAACATTTTTCTAGTCCTCGAGCAAAACACAGAATAAAATAACATAAACATCTTTAAAATAAAATTTAAGTAAGCCACTTTTGTAGGGATCACGATTGCATTTAGCGTATGCAACAAGCCTTTAAACCCCTAGGTGTCCCTAGTGGACGAGTTGTAGTCTCGTGAGGGTTTACAGCAATGATACCCACCAACATTTTACAAAAGTAAAAAGAAAGTAAAACTAATACACACAAAGGCAAAAAGACAAGCAAAAAAAGAGTAAAGAAGTTAGTGACTAATCAGATGAAACTTCTACTCCAAGTTACTAATTGTTTTGTTTCTTTCTAAATTACTGAATAAGTAAATTCTCTGATTATTTTTACCATTCTCCATATACACAACCAACAAAATATTAAACAACTCATTTTTGCCCACAACAGTCACAAGTGTAGTTGATAAGAGAGTAATATTTTTGTCCTAAAGTTTTATCAGAATTCACACATTTTTGCAGCAATGGAATAATTATTTTGATTTCTTTGATTTTTGAATTTTTTTTATTTATTTATATACAATATCTTCCATCTATGTAGCGAGTGTTAGGTCGGTGGCTCCCAAACCTGTTGGCTTTAGGGCACCAGGTGTTAAGACACCCCTACGGACTTAATTACTCAGACATCAGATATATATTTTTTTTTGCAACATCCTTGATCCATGTAGCGAGCTTTGGGCCAGTGACTCCCAAACCAGTTGGCTTTATGGCACTAGTGTTAAAACACCCTTACAGACTTAATAACTCGGATCTCAGACGTTTTATTTTATTTTATTTTTTTTTACTCCATCACTTTTTGAGATGTTTCCTCCAATTAAACTAGAGCACTGAATATTATAAACTTTTCAATTATAGCTCATGTCTGTATGTTACTATGCATGTGATAAACCTGCCAACTGAGCATATGAAGATCCATTTTAGTCAGTATTATGGAGGAATTCACAAATTAAATAATTCAAAAGGAAATAAACAAAAATTAAACTTTTCAAAATAGGTTTGAGATACGTCTCAGGAGTGGAAACTCCTTACTCAGCTATCTTTTACCAATTCACCTTTTTAGTCAAAATAAAAACACAAAAACGCAAAATATTTTTGTAATTTTTGAAAAATTTTTTAATTTTTTTTGTATTTTTCGAAAAAATTTGGACTAAAAATAAAAACAACACACAACTAAAAACAAGATACCGATCAACTAATTTCATCCCTCAAACCTAAATGAGACATTGTCCCCAATGTCTTAAACAATAGAAGAAGAGTTTAGAAGATAGTACCTGGTTAGCTGAAATTCTACACGAAAAGTTAAAGGTTAAGATCCAGATTAATCTGACGCCTCTTACCACGATCGTCTTCAGACCAATTTATCTTTGAAATGATATGGTATAATTTGTGGTTCATAGGCTAAGATTTCGTCAATTAGATCCGGAGCAGTTCTGGCAGTGAAGAATAGTTCTTTTAAAGGTTTTGACACGAACTCATATCTCCGGCATCATAAAAAAACACACAAAGAAAATCATAAAATCTATCAACGTTAAACAGCCCAATTGGTTTCTGGTGTATGTTCAGTTCGCCAAGATAGCACTATAACAATTTCCTCCAATGTGCCCAAGCCACCTGGCAAAGCAATAAAAGCATCAGCACTGTTAATCATTTCTACCAATCGTTCAGACATACCTGGCACGATCAGTTCCTCTCTGTTTGATGGTTCAATAAGATTTGCCTCTGCCAAGGGATTTGGGATGATTCCCAAAACGTGACTGCCTCCTTCATGTACGGCCTTTGAAACGATCCCCATTAGTCCAAGATTGCTTCCGCCATAGACTAAGTGCATATTCCTTGCAGCTAAGACTCGACCCAATTCCTGTGCTGCCTCTATGTATTGTGGCTTAGTACCAACACTAGTACCGCAAAGCACACATATGTTTTCAACTCGTCTTCTTGAAGTGGCTTCCATGTTTTACTCTGGATGTCTTCAAAAGTGCAATGATGAGTTGAATTTATAACATCTGAAAATGGTGAGTAATAATAGCACTAGTATCTTCCAAAGGACAATTGTTAGCTAAACAATAAAAGAAATCGTGAAAGGTCAAAAAGTCTGGATTCTGTCTACGAAAATAAAGATAATTACAACAGAAAAGCAAATCAAAGCAATAATCAAGGCAACAGAATTGTGTACGCAATACGCCATTTGCTTAGTATAAATTCATTAGGATACGTCTCAAGAATCCATTCCTTACTCAGCCATCGCTAATGAATTATCTCTTCTTTGCCAAACACCATTCCTTCTGTTTTATGCTTTGGTTGAGCTTTTCCCTACAAAAATAACATAAGAAATTAAAAACTCTACAACATGTATACACAAAATATAAAAATAGAAATTACAGCAAAGTGTATGGGTTGCCTCCCTGCTAGCGCTAAATTTTTCGTCTTCAGCCAGACGTGACTGAAATCTATCCGTCAAGGAGGTTTCAGCGTCGTTTTGGATGTCATATTAAAGACATTCCCATGTGTGTTGCTTTTGAAGGGTCTCTTCCAACGGTAAGGTGGTAAAAAGAGTTTTGTCTCATTCAGTGGTCGTGCCACCTTTTTAATCTTTGTCACTCCAGTAATTCCTGAAAAGAAAGAAAGAAATTATGAGGTCTCGTATGGTGCTTGACTTGGAATGGTGGTTCCATTCTGTCAAGTTTCTGGGCGATATATTTGATATGTACTCCCCAAAACAGTGATGTTTCTCTTGAATGTATTGGATCTTCACTAAGGTCAGACATTTGCTCCTCCATTTGCTTTGCTTCTTGCTCCACCTTTTCTTCACAGATGTATTTTAGGATTTCTGCATTCAATTCTTCATCTGTCATTTGTGAAATGCATGCTACATAAGTGTCAACCTGAGGATGTAAAGAGATGTCAGATTTTAGGTCTTCATCCTCTGATATGACTGGCTCAGGTAGATCTTCTTCAAACATTTGTGCAATGGATGCTCCAAGATCTTCATTTTGAGGATACAGAATTTCATCCTCATTCATTGCTGCAGTTGGTACAAATGGCTCATCTTCTTCATCCTCGTCAGAGATAGAATAATAAAAATCAAATCGAGATTCTGTTGGTTCGGGCTCCTGAACTGATACCTCAGATTCCTGATTCTGCTCAGCCTCTTCCTCTGCTAATGTGTCACCGTGAAATGCTTGGTACTCGAAGGCTTCTTCAGTTTCATCTGAAAATGTTTCTTGAGGTATGTAGCTCTGATTTTCTGTTAATTGTCTCGTTTGTTCTGTCAGTCTCTGAATGGATGCTGATTGTCTCTGAATACTTTCGAATTGATTTTGGACTGATTCAAGCATTGTATCCAACTTTTCGTCTTGTTTCTTGAACAAATCTTTGAGTATGTCAACCATCTGATCTTCCTCTGATGGTTCTAATTCTTGAGGAAAATCGTAGATTGATGGTGGATAAGATAGAAAGTATGACGGTTCTCGTACCTTGAATGATTCCAATAATTTTGCCACTCTGAAATGTATATACATTGTTTGCTCGGGTGGTTACCATCACATATGACACATCTCCCCAATTCGTTCTGATGAGCAAATGTAGTATTGATTGATTATGACATCCAGTGATAGTTGTTGGGATGGACAACAGGCCTCAGAAAACCGGACTGTTCCTCCCAGATTTGGGGTGTATCTTCTTCTAGTAAAGCTCATAATCTTTCAATCTCCCAATAATGTTTCATTTTTCAATCTCCTGAAAACAAAAGAAAGAAATAAAAAATTACAGATAAAAATAAAGAAAATTAGATACAAGTAAATTAGATAGCTTCACAATTAATAACTCAAGAAAAATAAGTCCCCGGCAACGGCGCCAAAAACTTAACCGGCGTAAACACATACGTATAACGCAAGCGCACGTATCGTTCAAGTAGTATAAAAATATCGATCCCACGAGGACTTATTCCTACTGTTGTTATTAATTATTGATACTATTTACTTACAAGTATCTAATTATAGGGAGAAGGGAATTGATTGCTTTTGGTTGGTTGAATGTGGATTTGCTAATTAAAATAAAAACAGACTCAAAAGAAAATACTAAGGAAAATAAAAGAAAAGACTCAAGATCTAGGGTCGTGACTCCACACAATATTATTCGAAAGATGAATTGATTCTCTTACATATGTGTAATAAATCAGTTTGCTAACCTGGAACACGAAGATATGCAAAAGCCTTTGTCGATGGTCAGATGCAAATACCCAGTATAACCCAATTGAACCATATGTCTATGTCAACTAAATTACATGGATTCAATAAGATTAAGTTCCAATTATGGCTACCCCCGCCCGACAGGTATGTCTATCCTGTAGGGAAATCTATTAAAGGGTTATATATCCTCAAGGAAGATCGTGCGCTATTGAATCTTAGGCTGAAACCTAAAATCCCTATGTCTAGTTCATTTTAAGTTTACCACATCAATCTTATTGGTGATCAGACAACAAGAAGCATTAAGCTTAAGACTCAATAAACAAACTAAAGAATTACCCAATAAATAATTAAATCAATTATTAAGCCTAGCAATATTGTGTTTCATCACTTCCCTAGAATAAAAATAAAATACTGGGGTTAGGGGATCCACTTTTAGAAATCTCAAATTATTATAATATGGAAATTTCCAGTATTATCCAATTAAGTTGAACCAGCCATAAAGGCGGTGTTATTATTTATCCATAAACCAGCCATATAGGCGGTAATTATCTGTCACCTAAAGACCAACCATATAGGGGGTGGTCATATTATGTTACATAATTAAAACCAGCCATTAAGGCGGAATCAACTTTTAATTCATATGATTAAATCACAATTTCCATATTATAATTGAAGTGAGATTAATCTACCTTTACTATTTCTAATTTAGAAATCTCCCTATTATATAATATATAAATTTGCGTGATATTTACCAACCAGCCATATAGGCGGTATCCTGATTAAGTCAAATTAATATAATTAATTACCAACCAACCAGGCGGTATCCTCATTAAGTCAGGTTAAAACAAATTTATAAATAATTACCAACCGACCAATATATCGGTATCCTTATTAAGTCAGTTTTTAAATAATTTATATATTATAATTAAGGGAGATTAATCTAAATTATAAAAGTAAAAAGCTTCACCTTTACCCCAGCAGTAAATTAACTACTGAACATAAAAGAACAAAAATAAAATAAAATAAAATTTTATTACAAAAAGTAAAAGTGCATAATTAAAAATACTAAAAGTAAAAATACTTAATTTAAATTACAAAACTTTAACACACAAGATGCAATCCTTAAAGTCCTTACAAAACTCAAGGATGCATGATTTGAATTCTGAAATCGAGCTGAATTTATAGGCGTCAGTAGGTGTCAGCGTCGCGACGCGCGTGATTGTCGACGTGGCATCTTCTGGTTTCTCGGCTTCAGATTCTTATCTGACACGTGGCGATTCGGATAAAGAGATAAGGTGACACGTGGCAAGGCGGCTGGGAGCTGAATGATTGAGCTGACGTGGGCGCTGACGTGGTGACACATGGCGAAAGGGATTGTCGGCACCATAGAATGATGACACGTTTACGCTGTGATTGGTTGATGATGAGGTGGCGGTGACATGGCATGTTGACTCGGTCAACTGGTGATGTGGACGATGACATGGAGTGACACGTGGTGGCACGTGGCGATGGCGACTTTCGGCACCGTAGGATGATGACACGTGGCACGACGCACATTAGCAGATCGGCTTGTGATGGTGACACGTGGCACGGCGCACGTTAGCAAAGTCAAACTTCTAGATTCTGAATTGTGGACCCGGCGCACGTTAGCAAGTCTTGGTGCATGTTAGGCATCGTGACACCAAAGGCTTGCACGTCGCGATGCTCCAAAATTACCAAAATGCCCTTTTGTCCAATTTTCACTGTTTTGGTCCCAAATCACCTTTAGAATGTCCTGAAACTTTATTTATCTACAAAATAACACAAAACACATCAAAATATTCACAAAACTCAAGAAACTATACAAAATATTAGGTTAAATGAGTGGGAAATAGTGATACATTTACCACTCATCATCTATCTTTGTTCTTACTAGTACTACAACTTTCCAATCATAGTCTAAGCCAAATTATCCCTTCTTTAGCCTCGGCGGCCTTCTTGATTCTATCCTGAATAATCTATTTCCCATTGTCTTATATTTTTATCTTAGGATAACTCTCACTGGGCTTTATTACGGTTATCTTTGCTATACAGGGAAGGACTGGGACTAGCATCTTACGTTTTGGAGGACATCGATGTCCTCACTCTGGCATTCTGTATTCTGGTAGAGTCTATTACTCATGTAGGATATGTATGAGTTAGACTCCGTTAGAACGACTTTCTTAGCTAAATCACTAGGTGGCGAGGACTTTGGTAGGCGGGGCCTCATCTACATGAGTTCCTTTGATTAAGGCGATTGATCATTCTCTTTTACGACATTGATCATTTCTCTTTACGGCCTTCATTTTACTTGCTTACAGGTCTAAGTTTGGGCACCTAGAACTCTACATCTTTTTGTGGCATCTTGTGTCTATTTTATCAGCTAATATCAATTTCTTATTACTTTTATCTTTCTGTCTATTCTTCGTGATTCGGGGGGAAACCTGCTATCTCCACGGGGTATTTGGAAGCTACTGGATTCGTTTGGAAGAATTGTTTAAAGAGAAAAGAATTCTACGAAAGGAAACTTACTTAAGTTCTACCAGACATTTTACTCTTGCTAAGGCTTATCCTATTCCCTTTACTACTATAGGTTTTGATACTTTTCTTACTATCTATTTCCGTATCTTTATCTCTTATTAACTCTGGTTGCTTGAACATCTACGTACAATTCTTTACTCTTCTTAAAGCTTTCTTTTCCCACTCCTTTGCTTAAATATTCTTAGAACTTTTACTATTTGTTCTCTTGGTTACCGATATATCCTTATGTACTTTTCTTTCTAGCTTTCTTTTTCTCTTCCTACTTCATTGGGTAAAAATATCCTTAAATTTTTACTGTCTATCTTCATAATTTGCCTTGGACATTTTGAAATTGAACCGAGGTAACTATGGAAAGATTTTCAAAGAATGAAGTTACTTCATAAGGAAGATTATTCGAATAGTTAAGAAATTCTTACTAATCTGTCTATAGGACTTTGATGACGTACTCGAGGATCGGATACTGGAGAGGTAGTGCCGTCGTATACTACTTCCCCGAGCATACTACGTATACAGGACCGCAACACTCTACCCACTGCTTTCACTGACTCCCTAGACCATGCATTGATACCATCTTTGTAACATCCTCAATCTGGGAGATGCTACCGGCAGGGAATAGGCCGTACTATCCCCCGAGCCTCTGTCTTTCTAACTAAAATAACACTGATACTCTTTTTAAATATAGTCTCATATATGGGACCATTGCTCATAACCATGACATAGAATATAAAACAGTACACAGACAACTAAATACTATACATCAATAATCTTAACAACTTTATACAAGAATACAACTTTATTATACGGTGTTTGAAACTGGACTTTACTTGACTTGACTGAACTCAATCTCTAATTTGACCTGGTGGACCGAACACCCTAGTGAATGTCATCATTATCCATCATCCCGAGCTCGTCCTCAGAGTAACCTGCAAAACAAAGAAACCGGGGAGGGGGGTTAGATCGTTTGAACGATCTAAGTGAGTGGACAATTAAAACAAAAACTGAGGTGCTTTTATGAAAACTCTTAGTTCTAAAACCGAAACTATCATCAGAAAACCATATTTTTCTAAAAACTCTTTTCTTTTTTGAATACATCACTTCTTTGTAAAACTTTTCTATCTGCGAAACTCTGAGCTTGTCAAAAGTACTAAATTTTCTTTCTTAAACTCTTTAATAAAACTTTCATTTCTGAAAACTGCATCTTTGAAAATCTTTTCTTTGAAACTATGTCATTGAAATTTGTCATCAGGTACATAATCCCGTGGTCTTGGGGCGTTATATCTCGCCGTCCCCCAAACCATTAAACCAGAAAATAGTGGTGCTATCAGTGCCACCAACCTTTCTCTAAAATCCTGGTCTAGGGGTCTCGCTATCCCACTAGCCCAATACCCAGGATCTATGGGCATTTGTCATCCCTAGTCTTGTATCTCATGTGCACACGTCTATATCCGGATTGGTTACCAATATCCGTCAATTCCATATCTGTATCAAGTTACCTCTGAGGTGGGGTTTTCCCCCCATGTCTCTAAATTATAAAATCATGCTTTAAAATCTCAAATTTCTCAACGTTCTTACTCATGAAATAATTGGAAATACATTGGCTAACGCCCTAAAACATTTAAAGTAAGTCTTGATCAATAACAAATAAATACAAATCACCTTTGAAAGAAAGGTATTCACTCACTGATTTGGAATCTGGCTGCACTATTTATTCTATCGAAGGAAACTACTGGTTCCTGCGATGATTTATAATTGATAAATTTGATTAGAAAATGGGCTGAGGAATACGAAATTAGGCTAAATTTATATATTTAAGTACTTGCCATCACTTCAATGCGTATCACGCGTACGTCATGATGTAATGTATATATGCGAGCTGATACGAGACCCTTAGGGTGGCCTTTAACACGCTAGGGTGAAATTGAATTGAACTAAAACTGATTTGGGGAAAATTCTGATCTCGCGCCAGCGTCGCGACGCTCACACATGCTGACAATCCAGTGAGCATCCTTTGTCTACGCTTCGTGACACAAGTCCCTGGGTGTCACGACGCTCACATTCCAGAAACGAATGTGTGAAAATTTCCCAATATGCGCCGCGACGCTGGCCTATTTTCCAGGATTCTAAACTTGTTTCCCAAAGTCTATCTTACTCCAAATGCATCATCAACACTTCTATATCAAAACCATAGAACAAACCATTCCATTAAACTTCAACTTCACATATTCTATACCAAGTTATCATCCTCAAACAATTCTTTAATCTCATCATTCTTGTTTTTAGCTCAACCCTTAAGATTTTCAAAATTTGAACATTAAATTCTACAATCAATTTCTTTATTTATCAATCACCAAAATGCAATCCCTAGCATGCCAATAGCCCTATTCTATCATCATACTTTTAGAATCTTACAATTCAAGTTTTGGGTCAAGTTTCATTACCTTCTTTATTTGATTTCCTTCATTCTCCAAGCTCTCAATGGTTGCCAATCCTCTTCTTAACTTGTGAGATTTGGTATTTCTCTTCTCTTCTTTACTTCTTCTTCTTCTTTCTCCTCTTTTTTTTTTTTCTTTTTTCTTTCTCTCTCTTCTTCTTTTCTTCTTCTTCTCTTATGTTTTCCTTCTTCCTTCTCTTCCAATTTTGGGGATGTTTGAACAGTATCCCCCTTTTATACTATGTGCTATTTGAAATTTGGTAAAATTGGAGAAGAATTGAGAAATTTAGAGAAGCTTTGAGAATTTACTAGAATAGTCCTCGGGTACTATTCATTGAATTTTTGAGTTACAATTTCGACTTGATTCTGATTCGAATTTAGAAAAATGTTCAACGCGGAAGTCTAGGTATCGATCTTAGCTCTCCGACGATATAAAATTCATAAAAATTGGAGTTCGTATGAGAAAGTTATGGTCCAAATATCATAGGTTGTCCAGAGTGGAACATCGTACCATCTCATATCAGAATCTCGAAGAATTTTACCGACTGCCCCCTACAATCATTTCATGAGTGTATAAGTGTCCAAACATAATTTATGTTATGTGACACTCGTCCCACAGTGTAACAGTAGTTGTGACTTCCGGTTGTTAGATGAAAAATGAGAAGTAAAATCTAATTTGAAGAATCTCAATTGGTGTATCTTTTGAAACCAAATTTGATAATGCGACTTTTTTTTTTAACAATTAAATAACATTTGAAGAGTGTTTTGAAGTTGTTCTTAAAATAGACCTTTGGAGTTGCTCTAATAACCAAGTAGCAGTCCACTTGAGTTCAAGTCCCTGCAAACTGTTGAAAAATAGGGCTAATTTTCGTTAATGCTGAACGAAACCTGAAATGCGCCCACCGTACAACATATTTCTTGCAAGATAAATCAAGCATTTGATATGTTTTGATACATCAATTAATTTACAAAATTCTAAAAATATAAATAAATTGATTGTAATGTCTTTTTAGAAATTAAAAATTACTCTTCGAATGAATATACGTATGATAAAACAACTCAAAGATGTTATTCTTGCAGCAAATGTGTCATGCAGTCCTTTTTTTTCGTCATTTTCAAAGAGAGATTGTTTTAAAATTGTATTCATCAATAAATGTATTTTGAGCAGAAATCTGTAATCTGGTTCACTGCTTAAAGAGTCTCAGGAAGTCGGATAGAAATTGAAGTACCGTGATATTGATAGTGTCCTTGTACATGAAAATTTGATCAGTCGTAAGAAAAATCTCAAGAAATCTATGAAGATCAAATTCATTGCAATCGGAGAATCGCAACCTACGATAAAGAACAACTCTATCAACCACCATTCTTTTTCAGATAAAAAGTTCAGTAGCAAACACAAAATTTAATGCTGGTAAAGAAATTCTTGGTATCTATTGCTTCAAAAGTGTGGTTAAATCAATTAAGAAATCGGAATTTTGCAGATTTTGGAAAGGCAAGGGTGGTGACGGTGATCATAACAAACACAAAAAGATCTGATTGGATTATACTTGAATCACTTGATCACAAAATGATAATAACATGATAACTATTTTCTCATTGCTTAATCAAAAATATCTAATCCTGCTCCCAACAGTATGTTTTCTCTTGTATCGAAAGTTAAAATCTACTTGCTGTAGAGGTGAACGACAGTGAAGATAAAGAACCCAGACATCTGCATCGGAAACCACAAAAAAATGGATCAGAAACCACACAAATGTTGTGGGAATCTATAGAAGTTTCCAAAGAGACACTTCTTTTGACAGAATTATACACTTGAAAATTAAAACAAAGGTAATGGATCAGAAACCACACAAATGTTGTGGGAATCTATAGAAGTTTCCAAAGAGACACTTCTTTTGACAGAATTATACACTTGAAAATTAAAACAAAGGCAGACTCAGCACAAATATTGTTGGGTGAGGTCAGGAAGTCAGAACTGTGAGTGAGTTTTGTGCTTATTTCTATCAGTGTTCTAAAACACCCCGCCTAGGCGGCGTGTATAGGTTCGGCGGCATATGGCCGCCGCGCCTGGCCCCAACGCCGTTGACCGACGCAGAATTCGAAATTAATTGCTTTTTCCGGCCGAATTTCACACCTCAAATCCTAACCCTAACCTTAATTTTACAAATTAACTCTCTAACTCATCAATTGAAAAAAATCCCAATTTTAGAGCATAATCCTAATTTTAAAAATCTAATTTTTTTTTCTATTTTTCTTAGTTTCTCATCAAATTGACCATTTATAAATATTAGCCATTATTCAAATAACATTTATCTATGATTAATTTCTCCAAATCATACCAAATCTTAAACCTAATTATAGAAATTCTCAATTTCCAATTAACTGTCTAGGCCCCGACTAGGCGCTAGGCGCTGGGTCGCCGCCCGGCTAGCCCTAGCGCATTTTAGAACACTGATTTCTATTAAGCCAAAATTAGATAGAAGTCACTGAAATTATGAATTGGACACACAGACAGCAGGTAAGAGAGAGAGAGAGATACCGTTGAAAAATGCAGCTCCATAATACGGGTAAGCAGCTGGTATAAATCTTTCGTATTCATTGTGTCTGTAGGGTCTGACTGGAATCTGCAACTCAGTAGTTCAAGAGGGCATTAATGAACTAGTAGTATAGTCAGTAAATTGTTTATTCTAATGCAATTAATAAGCCCATGATTTTGATGAAGCAACAGCTATCAACTTTCATTTCAGCATACGATTTGGCTGGATTTCAAGTAATTTGACAAGAGGAATCAACCTTCTCATTCAACTAAACATTATGCACCCTAGTCCCATTTTCAACTTACAACTTCATCCAATAGCTTCAGGTACATACAACAGATGAAAAAATAAATAAAAATTTCCTAAGCACATAGAGCATGGCAATCATTCTATTAATTAAACACCCCTTAGAATGCATGTAAACCATTAAAAACTAACACCACATAGTCAAATAGAATTAAAAGATGGCTTCTAAGGAAACAAGAAAGCATAACAGATCATCATTGAAAAAAGGTGCATTTTGTTGTGGATGGGGAATATGAGTAGCATTGCAAACTGCAATCCCATTTGGAGGAAGTGTGCTAAGCAAGATATTGTACTACAGCAGCTACTCTTTTTTTTTTTTTTTGGAATCGTTGGAAACCCCGCTGCCAAACCACCCCTTCCGGGCTTAACCGGAGCAGGTAAAACCCTTGGCTGTCCCAGGCTCTTACAAGAAACACATTCCCTAGATTCGAACTCAGGACCTCGAGGTGAGATCCTAAGCCCTACACCACCAAGCCACGCACCTTGGGGATGCAGCAGCTACTCTTTTTTGGAGGGCATATTCATAAAAATAATAATGCAGATAAAAATAGAAAAAAGGGAAAGCCGACGTTGCACTAATAGTTTTCTTTATTGGTTTTTTGATGTACTCTTTAAGTGAGAAGATGGTTACTGCCAACTAGTTAATTTATGGATTTCGTTGGAAGTTGACAATGATATCCATCAAGTATGAGCAACAAAACTAGATACCTGTTTTGATAGCGATAAGCTGGTGTATCCCAGTCTCTGGTACTCGACCTTGAATTGGAAGACTCCATAAACATCTGGAACCTTGAATGCTGCAGAATAGAGCCCCTGCAGGAATATGTGATCAGAGATAAAGGACTTCATAAAACGAGAACAGTTGAATTTAATGCGTTTATGACTACCATCAAATAAGATACCTTCTGGTCAGTTAATAAGGTTTTCAAAACATAGGGGCTCATCATGTAAAACTGCACTTGAACGTCATCTGCAACATATGGTTCCCAGCTTGTTCCAGACCACTCATAAATCTCAACCGAGTATTCCTTTAACAACAGTCAAGACGTCAATGAATCAAAAACCTAGCATATGATTTTCAATATTACAACAAAATAGGAGGTGAAGAAAGAAATATTACCAAGTCATCATTGATCCTGTATATTGCAGGTTCATCTGATTCTCCAACTTTGTGGTGTCTCACATTCACAGCCTGTGTGTTGTCTTATTAATATTTCAGACAGAAAAAATAAAATTTACTAACAACCAAAAGAGAGTGCTTAGAAGACAGCACAAGGTAATTCTCAGAAACCAGTGACCCATTCAGAAATATTTATACATAAAACAAAATCAAAACCGAGAGAGAAAGAGCACAAGAGAGAAAATCAGTAGCATAAGAAGCCCATATAATAAGGAAAAGGACTAAAGATACCTTACCTTGAGATGACCTCTTTCATGGAAAACCCATTTGCTAAGTTCAGTCAAAAACTGCTCATTACCTGATTTCTCATGTCTGATAACATCAAAAAGAAAGGACCCTTGTAAGTTTCTTGTTTCATTTCAAGCAGTATAATTGTTGCTACTAAGTCCTGAACTTCTGTACCATACAACTAATGCCTTCAATAGAATTTTAAAATTGGTGTGAAAATATAATTATCCATGTACACTTGTACAGTATTTTTTAAAAGCTACCAGATCTCCCAAATCATTATCTACTTAATTACCATATAATTATACTACTAATCAGCTTAAAAGAGACACACCGCATTCATATTTTGTGCTTTATTTCTTTACAAAAATCTATCAGTAGTTTAATAAATTGGTAACTCTTTGTGAAAACATAAAAAGGCATCATAAAACAGTTCCATACAACTCAACAGCTCCAAACAACAATGTGCTACAACCCAATATGTGCAACCATGTTTTCCACATTCATTTTCTTAACTAAGAGACTGATTAGTGAATCTCATCTGTCCACGGTTTACAAAAGAAGATCAAATGCATAAAGTGCTTCCTGGAAACAAGCTTTCTGTTCATTGACAAGACAAGTAACCAAGCAACATTTCAAACAAAGAAAAATCCATTTCCCTTCTATGGTCTAATTCATCAACTATGATGTGAATGTGATAATTTAAGAATTTATTATAGCAATAACCAAGTTGCCAAAGCAGCAATCTCTGGTAAAGCTTTGGTCAGCCATAATAATTGTCTTAACCTCTGAGTCAAAGAGGCCACAATCGTTATCATCAACAAATAGCACCAAAAAGTTTATAGACACTTATATTCTGTAAATTCAGAGTCATCAAGTTCAAGATTACAGAATTAGGTGCCTGTGACTTGCACATTTCAAACCAAATTGCAAAGGTAAGTCAAAGGATCACTCACTTAATTGAGTTCCCAGCCTTCTGCACCTCAGATCTGAAGAATCTGGAAGAGACAAAGTCCATCAATCAAATGAGCATAATTTAATGGAAAACCATAAGTAAAATGCCGAGTGCCGAGTGCACATACCGATTGCTGAACATGCTTAATGAACCAGTGATCATAATCCGAGCATTATTTCTTGCCTGCAACAAGAAGACGTCTTATGATCATCTCTTTATATACTACTTGTAGAAGCACTAGTAGCAGTGGCTTAATTGAGTTAGATCTGATTAAGTAGCAGTGGCTTAATTGCGTTAGATCTGATTAAGTAGCAGTGGCTTAATTGCGTTAGATCTGATTAAGTAGCAGTGGCTTAATAGTGTTAGATCTGATTAAGGAGCCCGTTAGAGCTCAGTTGATTCTCTAAACAATCACAATTCTTCTCCTCAGGTATACTCAGATGTTCCAACATATATAAATTGTGAAAACAAACAAGCATTGTTGCCGTTGTCAATTCAATTTAGAAAATAAAATGGAAGTGCAGAATAGAGAGTCGAGCATTGACTTACCTGCACAACTGAAACTAAAGAGATAGCAGATCCAGTAAGTGATGGAGGATTTGGCAACTTGGACTTTGGATTTGCAGAATAGGCTGAAGGAGAAGCTGAGAGTACTTTCAACACCTAAAATGATGCACTTATTAACCAAAAAGGGGCAAAAAGATGTAACAGATGATATAAGGAACAGTAAAATGCTTTTAATTTCTGGAAATTGAACGCGATCAGCTTACCAGGCTATTGGCAGGATTCAACGAATGCCCAATCCCCTGGAAAAGTACAGGAGCCTGTGACAGTCAACGACAAAAATAATCAAATGAATAATATCGCCACAGCATGCTCAACCTCAGGACTCTGATTTAAATTTTACATGTGTGTTTATACCAAATGTAAACATAACTTAAGAATCAAATACCAAGAATCCGAATAAAACAAAACCTAAATGGTTGTCAAGTAGCTGAAAACCCAACCGGAAGAAAAGAAACACAGAATACTCGCAAATATGTCAGAATTATACAACCAATTTGGTGTGAAGAAAATACTTTACAATGTATCATCTTTTAACAATAAAGTATGGGTCAAAAGCATTATAAATGACTAGGGACATCACGTAGCAACACACGCACCTTATACCAACATGCTTAATAATCACATCGGGTCTAACCAAACAACTATTGTTAACAATGTTGTTATACCATATACTTGCCTCAATTTTCTTGCTTCCCAAAATCACATCAGACTTAATAAAATCATCACTAGCTATCAATGTATGATCTCCATCAATGTTTAAAACTGCATAGCTGGTGTGATCGATAACCATAGCAGCAGGATCCTGTACCAATTAAATATCCATAATTATACTAATAATAATATCCAAAGAAACAATCAAGATAGTTACAATAAAAAATCAACCCACCTCATCAAAATCAACACCACATTCGGTGGCAACTTCCCTAATCAAATCAGACGCATTAGTATCCGCCGCAATAATCAAATCATGGCCCGAATCAACAAATTCCACAATCGAAGCCACATCAATAGACCCTCCAAAGCCTAACAGGGGGGGAAAATCAGATCGAAACACATAATTCATAGTCCAAATTCAATTTTGAAATTTTGTCAAATATAATTCAATCGAAAGGTCATAACATAACAGTAAACGTAAAATTTTACTAGTTTAATTATACTAAATTTCATAATTTATTTTTTGAAGACAGAACAAGAGCAAAAACATTTTTTTTATCATTTTCAAATTTAACATGGATTAAAATTAAATTAAAAAAATTGTAGGTGACGTACGATCGACGGATGGGCAAAAGAGAACCAACGCGTCGTACAAGTATTGGCCGTAACGTTGCAAGCCAATATTGGGGTCATCGGCTAGCTTGAAGTCGAGCTGGAAGCCGCGAGATTTGAGGGAGCCGAAGTAGAGGGAATGGGAGGACTTGATGGCGAAGTCGTCGACCAAAACCAGTACGCGCCGATCCGTCGGGTTCTCCGGGGAAAAAGCGACGGAGAAAAGTGGAATCAGCGCAGTAGCTAGAGTTAAGTATATTAAAAGCTTCGCCATTTCTTGATTTTTCTTTTCTGTTGTTAGGGTTTTGAGAGTGACTTTATGGCTTTGTTGTTGTTGTAGAGATGATGGTAGAGCAGACTGAGGGCTGGTAAACGGGTATGAGTCGGGTCAAAGGAATACGGGTCATTCACTTATTTTTTACGGGTATGAATCGGGTCAAAGTAATTCATGTCTGTCGCATTTTTTCCCAAGCAAATCACATGGTGCACTTAATAGCGGGTAATCAAAATTAAAATTTCCCTTATTATTACTGTTATTGCACTTTAATTTTTATATATTTGATATTTATTATTTATTATTTATCCATATTATTTATGGATAACTATTTTATCCTAATATATAGAAATATAATAAAACCTACAGCATTATAATAAATTTATTTTCTCCTATTTTATAATAAGTAATCAGTACGATATATTTCACAACGGAATCTATCATCTGCCAATCAAATTAAGCGTGAATCCAATTTGTTAAAACCATTATGTATGCTGACTGAAGCCAAATCAAAATGTCTTTGATTTGAATAACCTTCATGGTTTTTAATCTTTGAAGCCGAATCACCATCCTTGCAATACAAATCTAATCGTCAAAGATTTCAAAACCGGCCGAAAGCCGAATAACGAAAGAATAATAATGAATTACAATTATTTTAAGAACCGATGTTCTAAATAATAATGTGATCAAAATTTAAAGTTCTAAATTAATGAATTATTTCTCGAGAGAATCTGAAGTTCCAAATATATGTGTGTAATTTATGATTTACATCATCCATATTTATGTGATGTTTTTATTTTTTTATTATATTATATTTTTATTGTATCTTTATTATTTTGAATTGTATTATTTATATTATTATTGCAGCTAAAAGTTTGCAATAATAAAGAGCTAATCAGATCTGAATTTTAAATTAGCCTCCAATATCATAACTCGCAGTTCTGAACTACAATTTATAAATAAAAAAAATATTCTTATAAAAGCCGAAAATAGTATCTTAACATTCCCACTATGTCTAGATATAATAAGAAAATAAAAACTGTATTTCTATATTATGATTTATTTTTATTTTTTCTATCATAATTGTGATTAGCTATAAATGTTATTAGAACCTGAAGTTCTAACTTCATTATTTAATTTTTAGAGTAAAATACTTAAAGTTCTAAATCTATGATACAATTTTTAAACCTGAAGTTTTGAAATATATTTTTTTTAAGACCCAATGTTCTAAATAATAATGTAAGATCGAAACTTGAAGTTTTAGGTCAATGATTTATTTTTCGAGAGAACCTGAAGTTCCAAATATGTATGTGTAATTTTTTATTTGTATCATACATATTTATGTGATGTTTTTATTTTTCTATTATATTATATTTTTATTGTATCTTTATTATTTTGAATAGTATTATCTATATTATTATTGCTGCCAGAAGTTTAAAATAATAAAGAGTTTATCAGACCTAAAGTTTAAATTAGCCTCCAATGTCAGAATTCGTAGTTTTAAATTTTAATTTATAAATAAATCATGATGTTCTCATAAAAGTCAAAATTAAGTTTTTAAACATTCCAAGTAGTGAATGTTAATTCCCAATAAGTATAGATATAATAGAAAAACTATGCAGCAACAAAGAAATAAGGCTCCGGTATGTGAAATTTTAACACATGTGAATAAATTAAATAATTTCATAATACTCTCTTCATATCTCTTTATTTACTATAAAATTATTTTTTATTTACTTTCTCCTTACACTATTGAATTATTATTTTAAGTTTATTAAGATATGATTGTCACCATATGTTATATGTTTAGGATATGAAGTTAGATCTCTCAAATATCCGGAAGATATTACTTTGACTAATATAAGATTACAATGATTATGCACTTGATGTACACCAAATTGTATCTTATTTGTAAATCTCATTGATCAACCTTTATAAATATTTTTAGAAATCATATAAACTTACAAAATTAATTGTCCACTCTCACAAAAGAAGTTATGCCTAATTTAGAGTGGGAGAGCCATAATTCAAGGCTCTGAAAGAGCCATAATCTTATTAGTAAGTGGAATTAAACTATACATTGAAAATATTTTTTATATTCAATCAGATCCAATAGAAATCTATTGAATTTCAAAGATATCAGCCAAATTGATTATCATATTGAAGCTTAAGTATATAGTTACTATTCACTATATAGTTGTTGTTGTTGGTAATTACAATCAAATTAGAAGTTCTTAGTTGTTACTCTTAGAACTAAAATTTCTACATCCATTATTTTTACATATGAACCTAAAATTCAAAAAATTAACTGTATAAATTAGAACTGGAAGTTTTATTTTGAGTGGTAAATTCTAAAAGAGAATTGGAAGTTTTATTGAACAAAATAGAACTTGAAATTCTAAGTTACAACATTAAAAATTTAGAATATGAAGTTTTAAGCCTATAATATCATATATATGAATCTGAAGTTCTATACATAAATATGAAATTTTATTTCCGAATATCTTCTTATACCATTTTATTTCATGGGGGTATAGATGCTAAAATGTGAATCCAAAATAATAGCGCTGAAGATACCATTAAGGAAAACCAAATATCCTTGAATGATAAATTATTTTCTAATGTCAGCTTAATCTAACATTAATTACCTCACAACTGAATTTGTGAGTTGAAAATCTTTTTTTTTTATTGGAAATTAGATATTTATCATTCCCCGAATTGAAGATAAAATATATCGTAATGGATATATAAATGTAAAAGAATGACATGATTAATGTCCTCACAATATTCATGAATCCCCATGATGATAAAGTAACAAAAAAATGGATATAACCATAAAAAAATGGCACATATATGAAAATAGTGATGAAATTAGAGAATTATTAAAGTTATGATAATATTTGTCCTAAATATGACATAAAGAGCAACAATTTTGTACCGGTATCACTTGAATAATTTTTCTATAAAAGATTAGAAACATATGGAGTGGTTAAAGTTCTAACAGATCTTACTTATATTAATGTCTTAAATCTATTTAAAACTAAATAGATAAAAATTGAATGCCTGTTAGTACTTAATATTTGTGTGTAAAGCTTTTATATTTTATATTTTGTTTGTTTATATTTTACTTTTATATATTAATATTGTTTGAGACAAAATTACATAGCATATATGGCCCTGATGACCTAATTAAAGGCTATGGTAGGCGTGAAGTTCCCTGGCAAGTTCTTATATTAACATCTAGCTAGAGGTAGGACGTTGTCGACATGAGACATTAATAACCTACCTCTATGTAACGGCCAGGAATCCCAACTACTGTTATATCCTGGGACGAGTGTTATATAATATAAATTATTTTTGAGCATATATACATTCATGGAATGACTTTGGGGATAATCGGTGAATTCCTCGAAATTCCGACTCGAAATTGTATAATGTTCCGCTCCGGATAATCCATGGTATTTGAGCCATAACTTTTTCATACAAACTCCGATTTTTATGAATTTTATATTGACGGAAAGTTGGGATCGAGCTCTACAACTTCCATGTTGAATATTTTTCCAAATTCGGACTGGAAACTAGAAAAAAATACAGATCAACAATTCAAATGAATAGTAACTCGGGACTTATCTAGAGAATTCCTCACTTTTCATAAGATATTTGATTTTTTTTCAAATAAAAGTGTTATCAATTGGTCAAACAAGTCCCGCTACAAATAAGAGAACTATTCATTTATCCTAAAAAAAACGTGAATGAGAGAAGAAGAATGAGGAGAGAAGAAAAAGAAGAAGAAGAAGAAGAAGAAAAAGAAAAAGAAAACGAAGAAGAAGAAGAAAGAAAGAAGAAGGAAAGAGAAAAAAAAAAAAGCAAAAAGGGCTTGACAACCTACAAGCTTGGAAAATTGAGGAAGAATCAAGCAAGTTAAGGTAAGGGAATCTTGACCCAAAACTTAGTTTGTTGGATTTTGAAAGGATGATGATAGAATAGAGATGTTGGCATGATAAGGGTTGCATATTGGTGATTAATAAGTAAAAGAGGTGATTGTTGAGTTAAACACCCAAATTATGGAAGTTTTAAAGGTTAATTAGAAACATGGATAATGAGATTAAATAATTATTTGAGGATGATAATTTGATATAGAAAATGCGAATTTGAAGTTCAATAAGTTGGTTTGTGCAAATAATTTTTTTGTGGAAGTGTTTGTGGTGCTTTTGCTGTAAGATGGACTTTGAGAAACAAGCACAAAATTTTGGAAAATGGTCCCATGTCGCGACGCCCAAAGTGTTTGCGTCGCGATGCGAGTTGAAGATATTTTTTTTATAAAATTCACTTCTGGATTGTTCGCGTCGCGACGCGCAATGAATTGCGTTGTGACTCGAAGACCAAAACTTTCCCAAAATTATTTTAAACCAGTCCGGTTTCACCCTAGAATGTAAAAGACCACCCTAAGGGTCTCGTATCAGCTCGTATACATATACTACAATTTGATATAAGTATGATACCTATCGAAGTGATTGCAACCACTTTAATAAGTAAATTTAGCCTGATTCCGTAGTACATTTCTTAGTCCATTTCTAATCTAGTTTATCAAATATAGATCATCGTCAGAATCATAATTTTCTTCAGTAGAGTAATCAATGCTAGTCAGATTCTAAACTAGTGAGTGGACACTTCTCTTTTCAAGTTGATTCTTTTTATTCATTCTTTATGAATTGAGACTTATTTTTTCAAGCACATAGGGCGTTAGCCATATTTGATTTCAGATTCATGTTAAACGTAATATTTTATACAGTTTTGAAATCTATAGCATGACTTTTTATGTTTTCAAGGCATAGGGGAAAAACCCACCTCAATATGTAACTTGTTACAGACATGGAATTGACGGATGACATGTGCACATGTAGAGGACTGGAGGGACGATGATACGTAACACCCCCAGATCATAGTTCAGGACTAGGGATGACAGATGCCCCTAGATCCTAGTTTCAGAGCTTGGAAGGTAGCATAGATCCGCACCCCCAGTTCTAGTTCAGTGGCTTGGGGGATGGCGATACGTAACGCCCTAAGACCACTAGTTTAAGGGACATGAGTGGCATGCTTTGGGGGACGGCGATACATAATGCCCCAAAGTCATGGATTTGCACTCCTGACTCTAGTTAGTCGTATGAGGGGGCATCGATACGTAATGCCCCCATTGTTGGACAATTATGACCCATAACGTCACTATTTGTAAAAGACATTGTGGTTTTTGTACAAATTAACTATGTGACAATGGAAATTGCATTTTATCATTTTGTAATTTGATTACTTAAATATATAAATGATAAAAGTCCTTATGATTAGTTCCGAATTATTAGATATGAGACAATATCAATCCATAAAGGTTTAATCATTAAATTTCCCTAGTTGTAGTATTATCGAGAATGGACATCGATAATGCGGAATAAACTAGTATTGCACTTGTGCGTGTTATGGAAGCGTAACAACATAGTTCTCATATATTTAAGTATTGGATACTTATGCAAGTGTGATAGGAGGTTGTGTTTACCGATGGTACGGAAACAGCTTCGCTCTGGATAGACCCCTCGGAATCCCATTGGTAGTATGACTATGTGTCTATGGGAATCCGAATCAGGGTAGGTGTATTTGGTCTTAACCTGAGACTTGCATCCCTAGTACTTGCGACAATCAATACGCTTTGGTTTTGGTCGTCAAGGACTTTAACAGGTTCTGTGTACGCCTATTCTGGGTTTATTGAGAATCGTAGTGTATTGGGTGTGATGTCAAGACATAAGTATCACTTCAGTCATATGGAGACGATGATCACGCAGGGATACAGAATTGGTACTCTAAAGGGTTGCAACCATCAGGATAATATGACAAGGTCATGATTATCCGATTAAAGAGACTAGTTGCTTGTGATCCGATATATGCTTCGTACGGGGCAGACACTATTCCAGCCCCAGGCCTTGCATGTGACATCCGATACTGGATCGCTATACGCAATACTACTTATACT
>SKCR01005552.1:0-25871 GCA_019454045.1 Zanthoxylum bungeanum | reverse complement strand
GAGGCGAAAATGTGAAAAACAGCGAAATTCGTGTCAAAACGGGCTCACTGCGTGCCGGCTGTGAAACCAGCGAACTGAGCACTGTTCGGACAGCCCAAGGGCTGACCAAACACTTCCCAAGTGGCCAGGTTGACCCGGCTCGGCTGTTGGTCAACCAGTTTGACCGTTTGCCCATTACATGTAGTATTTGTTGAAAAATATTTTCGTAAAATAATCTGTCGTGTTTCGAAATATATTATGTTTTTAAATGTTAATAAATAATATATGTAAATTTATTTGGGTGAATTAAAAAATATTTCATATTTAGTAATTCGCTCGGAAAATTTTAAAATATTTAAAAATTATTTTCGCCTTCCGCCGCGGGCTTCCGCTACGCTTACCCAAACAAAATGGTATCATAGCGTCTGATCCCACATCCAAAATATTTTTTCATGCCTTAAATATTTGATATTTAATTCAATTTATTTTACACATGCTTTAGAATTAATTGATTGGATCAATTATTTTGGCTGTTTTCCATTTTTTTTCAAAATCCCCATAATAAGGCTTTGTGTTTTGTGAGTGTATTGTACACTAATGAGTCCGTCTCGTCAATACGGATGTAAATATTTTTCCTGATATCGTGGTTGTGTCTGCCAAAGCAATGCGGCTATGGTTAATGGAAATTTATTTATATCGGTAAAACTTATTTGATAAGAAACAAATTCTAACGAACGTGCACACCAATATATGCCAAAACAGTGAGGTGATGCATTAGTACCTTGGATATGTATATTGACGAGTATTGCCTTGAATACGCTCTATCCAATAGATGCCAAAACAGTGAGGATTGGAAACGGTTTATGACCTATTTCAAAGAGTCACATTGGATGTGATTCCTAATTGTTACCTACTTTCAAATATATTTGGGCACAATGTGCCAAAGCTGTGTGTTCAAATATATTTGTGAGGTCTACTTCCTGCTATAGAATTTAATTTCATTATTGAATTATCGTATTTTGTTTGGGGATTATCAATTTATGTAAAATAATGGGAGGGCATCCTTATATTAAAAATTCATGATATGTTGGATGTTTTGTGATATTGATGAAATTACTTTTATCTGCTAACTCCTGTTTCTTTTGTAAAGTTTGTGATGGCAGCTGCTACTTCCTATAATCCTTTTGCTCATGTCCTGGACGTGAACAAATTAACTGGTCCTGAAACTTTAGTGAATGGGAATTAGATCTTAAGATGGTCTTGAGATCAGAGAAGTTGGGTTATGTGCTGGATAGTCCAGTACCGTTAGATATTGCTCCGGAGTCTACATCTGAAGAAAATGAGACATTTCAGAAATGGAAGGATGATGATCTGAGAGTCAGGTCACTCATTCTATGTTCAATGTCTCCTGATCTAAAGAGGCAATATGCTGATATGTCTAACTCCTACAGCATTATAACTCAGCTAAGGGAGCTTTTTCTAAACTAGGAGCAGACCATGGTGTATAGAATCTCTGTGGAATTGTTTCACGCTCGTTTGGCTGATGGCAAGCCTGTGAGTCCACATGTCCTACATATGATGGATCTCATAGAGCAGCTTCAGAAGTTTGACTTTCAGCTGAATGAGACATTGGGCAGGAATTTGATTCTTGGCTCACTCCCGTCGGTTTATTCCCAGTTCATTATGAACTTCAACATGCATGGTATTTGTTGTTCCTATAGTCAGTTGCATATGATGCTTCACACTGCTGAGGATGACATCAAGAAGGGTGTGCCACACTTATCTCGAAGTCATCTTTACCTAGTTCTTCTTCTTCTTCTCAACCTACGAGATCAGATAAGAAGAAGAAGAAAAAGGCAAAGAAGACAGGCTCTGGTGTTCCTCCTAAAGAAAAGGTTGAAAAGTCAGGCAAGTCGAAGAAGAAAAAAGCTACTGAGGACAAATGCCACCACTGTGGCAAGATTGGACATTGGAGGTGCAATTGTCCTGACTACATAGGTTTAGTAAGACGGGAGAGAGCCTCCATATCAGGTATGTTTATTTTCCCTATCATTGATATCTTTTTGGCTTGTGAAGCCATTGGTTCTGGATGGGTTTTAGATTCTGCTAGTCTGACTCACATCTGCAATTCGTTGCATGGGCTGAGGGTCGGTAGAATGCTTAATCCAGGCGAGATGCAGCTGCGTTTTGGGAATGAAGATTCTTTATCTGCAGCAGTCGTTGACGAATACGAGATTCGTCTATCCAGAGGCATCATCATTTTGACAGATTATGTTTTTGTGTCTGGTTGTGTAGCTAATATTATCTCCCTCTTTGTTTTAGATACAAAAAGGATATCATGTACATATTAAGAATCGTTTTATTTATATATATATATGTGATATGAATGATGTTTTGTTACACAAATGTTCAAATTCACAAGGTCATTATATTTTGCATGCCATTAGATATGTTTATGAAATTATGGATAATAAACGTAAAAGATCTGAAATTAGTGATACAGAATTATGGCATATGCGGTTAGGTTATATAGGTGTACGACGTCTGACCCAGTTGGTTAAGAAAGGTTTGATTGAGAATCTAACCATACAAACTTTTCCAACTTGTGAATCTTGTATTCATGGTAAAATGACCAAAGCCCCATTCACTGGTGTCAGACATCGGGCCACTGACTTATTGGAGCTCGTACATAGTGATGTATGTGGTCCTATAAGTCACACTGCTCATAGTGGTTTTTCTTACTTCTTAACTTTTACCGATAATTTGTCACGGTATGATTATGTTTATCTGATGAAACATAAATCGGAAACCTTTGAAAAGTTCAAAGAATTTCAAAACGAAGTAGAAAAACAAACTGGTAAATTCATCAAATGCCTTCGATCAGATCGAGGCGGTGAATATATGAGTAGTGAGTTTACCGAGTATCTTAAAGAGAATGGGATTCTTGCTCAATATACTCCTCCAGGTACTCCACAACACAATTGAGTATTTTGAAAGGAGAAATCAGACTTTATTAGATATGGTCCGATCTATGTTGAGTTTTATAGATCTGTCTTACTTTTTCTAGGGGTTTACTCTTCTAACTGCTGCACATCTGTTGAATAGGGTTCATTCTAAAGTTGTTCCTACTACTCCATATGAGATATGGGTAGGTAGGAAACCGAACCTTAATTATATTAGAGTTTGAGGCTGTCCTGCATACGTCAGAGTGACGCAACATGATAAACTTTTGCCTCGAGGGTAAAAAGTTAGATTTGTTGGATATCCTTCGAACTCCAAAGGATCAATTCTATGAACCTGAGCATCGAAATGTGTTCGTAGCTCATTTTGCCAGATTTCTTGAAGAATAATTCTTGGCAGAAGTTTGTAATCAAAGAAGGGTTGAACTTGATGAAGTCCAACCTATAGATGACAGATCGATAGAGGAGTCACAGGTTCAGACAGAAGCAGAACCTTCTAGTTCCACTCTCTGTAGGTCTACTAGGATATCAAGACCTCCCGAGCACTTGTATTTGATACAAGTCAAGAGTCTCGATGTGCTCCTTGTTGAGGAGACTGATCTGTATACCTACAGAGAAGCAATGTTAGACATTGATTCCGCTAAATGGCAGTAAGCCATGAATTCTGAAATGTACTATATATGCATCAGAATCAAGTTTGGGACTTGGTTCCGCTTCTTGAAGGAATTATTCCCGTAGGTTGTAAATGGGTTTAAAAAATGAAGCGGGGGCCTGATGGGAAGGTTGAAACCTTCAAAGCCTGATTGGTTTCCAAAGGTTGCACTCAAAGGCTAGGTGTGGACTATGATGAAACCTTTTCACTAGTAGTGATGTTAAAGTCTATTAGGATTTTGCTGGCTATCATTGCTTACCATGATTATGATATTTGGCAAATGGATGTCAAAACAAGTTTTCTTAATGGATTTCTTGATGAAGAAATCTATATGGAACAGCCAGAGGGTTTTGTCTCTGGCCAAAATTCTGGCATCATATGTAAGCTTAAGAAGTCCATTTATGGACTGAAACAAGCTTCGCGGAGTTGGAATCTTCATTTTGATGAGGTCATCAGATTGTTTGGTTTTCTCAAAAATGAAGAAGAACCTTGTGTTTATAAGAAGGTTAGTGGGAGTATGATAGTGTTCTTGGTGCTTTATGTTGACGACATCCTGATCATTGAAAATGATCTTGGAATGATGCAGGGTGTTAAAGCATATCTCTGTAAAAACTTTTCCATGAAAGACCTGGGTGAAGCTTTTTATATACTTGGTATAAGACTCTATAGAGATAGAGAAAAGAAACTGATTGGGTTATCCCAATCTTCGTACATAGATAAGATCCTAGAAAGGTACAACTTTAGCAATTGTAAAGTTGGTAATATACCATTTCGACATGGCATTCATCTTTCGAAGAAGATGTGTCCTTGGACGGAAGTTGAAATGGCTAGAATGTCTAGTCAACCTTACGCATCATGCTTAGGAAGCATTATGTATGTCATGTTATATACGAGATCTCATATTAGCCATGCCGTAAGCGTTACTAGCAGATATCAGTCAAATCTAGGTAACGACCATTGGATGGTCGTTAAACATATCCTAAAGTATCTAAAAGGTACTAAGGATAAGTTTTTTATTTATGGAGAAAGTGATTTATAGATAAGAGGATATACAGATTCTGACTTTCAATCAGATCATGATGATAGAAAGTCTACTTCAAGTTTTGTATTTACTCTTAATAATGCTGCAGTCAGTTAGAAATGTTCCAAACAGGGATCAACAGCTGATTCCACCACTGAGGCAGTATATATTACGGCATCAGATGCTGCAAAAGAAGCAGTATAGATTAGAAAATTTATCACTGAATTAGGAGTTGTCCCAAGCATCGAGGATTCAATCTCGTTGTTCTGTGATAATAGTGGTGCCGTTGCACAAGTAAAAGAACCCAAAGAGCATCGGAAATCGAAACATGTGGAACGAAAGTACCATATTATTCATGAGATCATCGGTCGAGGAGATGTTGCCATATGCAAGATATCTGGAGATGACAACATAGCAGATCCGCTTAAGAAGGCCTTGCCTCCGAGACTATATGATAGACATGTAGAGACAATGGGTATTAGATACCATCAAATTTGGCACTAGAGCAAGTGGGAGAAAATATTGGAGTTGGTGCTCGACGCGCCAAATTTTGTTGTATTTATTGTAAATACGATGTATTTTTTTATTTTATTATGAATAAAATTAAGTAATTTTCATCAATATATTCTTATTTATGGTAAAAGCGTAAATGACCATAGAATGAATAGTTGTGACATTATTGTAAAAACGCCGCAATTGTTACTGAGAAATGTCACAATACAATTCATTCTTAAATTATTCCTAGTCAAGATTTACATACTTGGTCAGTTAGTAAACCCGTGAGACCGGTACGTGTCGTATATTAGAATTGTTCTAATGGTTTATCTCAGTAAACCATTAGTCTTGGGAGACTCATATAGACACGTAGTTATTTATTGGATAAATACTGAACGACTCATTTAAAGATTCTTGATAGATGGTACACCAACGTCAATAGGAATCTTTACGAGTCGAATAACATATTAGCTCCTTTGACTTGGGATACCACTGTGGATATGTGAGATATCCTCCATACTTTGATGACAGTCACGTCAACGATATTTTAAGATCAGACCTCCGCTTGTTCATTGGGTATGGACTTATACTCACAATATCATGTGATGTATCCAGAGAGGATCTGTCAGTCCCGTGTACGGGATTTAGGTGTCCAATTTTTGATTCTTTGAAATCCTTGGCCGAGGTATGATTCGAAAACGAGTTCTGAATATTTATTGAAGAATCATAATTATGCGCGACACATGAATTGTTCATAGCAGAGATATGACGTTTAATCTATATCTCCGGAACAATTCAGAGAACCTATGACAGATGAATTATATATATGCGATGACTTTGACTTGGATGGTTCGACTCGATTATCTATGGTCATTGTAATTAATGAATGGACAAATTACGGACATGGAAATGGTTTCCATGACAAATAAACTTGAACCTAGAGAGTCCCAAAATATAAAGTGTACTCGTTGAGCACTTGGGCAATTAATTATGGATAATTCGGATTATTCATAATATACACATGCGTATTAAATAATGTATATTTGTATATGATACATAATTTAGATTAGATACACATTATTAACCTTTTGGTTTTTGACACTTGTTTTGTTATTATTATTATTAATTAATTAATTGTTAATTAATTATTAATAATGATAAAATGGAAGAATATTCTTGGAATATTTTCCATGTATTTATTTTTTTTTCTTTTATTAATTAGATAAATAAATTAATTAAATAGTTTATTTATTTATTTATTTGGATAAGAATATTATTAGAATATTCTTATTTAAATGGCAAATTTTGATTTGTTCAAACCATGTGTTTTTGAACACATGTTTTTAATTAATAAAATATCAAAATAATTAATTGATTTTGGATAAGATCAATGAGGTGGCAAATTTAACCAAAAAATTGTTATTTTTGTTGAAAATTCTTGCAAATTTCGAAAATGGCAAGAAAAATATATAAATGAAAATTGTTTTTCATTTTGCAAGTTTTTAGCCATTCTCATGGGTTGAGAAATAAAAGAAAAGAAATAGATTAGGGTTAAAACAAAGCACCAACACCAAAGAGAAGAAAAATTGAAGAAATGGACTTGATATTAAGGTAATACTAAGTTCCTAATTTGTATTTTTTTCTCAAGTTTTGTTTAAGCATGTATAATATGTATGATATATGTATATTGCATGTTTTAAATTGAATATGTATCTTGGATATGTATTTAGAGCATAAAACTTGGTGTTGGATGTTTTAACCTTAATAAGTTTCTTTACTTGGCATGTGTAAATAGATTAATTAGTGAATTAATCTCAAAAATTAAAATTGTAATCTAGAGTGATGTTACCAACTCTAATATACCTAGAATTGTTCTTGAGGCTTTATGTTGTGGTGATTAAATTTGGTGAATAAATTGAA
This sequence comes from Zanthoxylum bungeanum, assembly GCA_019454045.1. Taxonomy (NCBI): domain Eukaryota; kingdom Viridiplantae; phylum Streptophyta; class Magnoliopsida; order Sapindales; family Rutaceae; genus Zanthoxylum; species Zanthoxylum bungeanum. The sequence goes on along the minus strand of SKCR01005552.1, from coordinate 18,844 downwards.
TTATGGCATGAAAATTGGAGAAAATTATTTCTGGATCAGATCTGATTTGAGTGCCTAAAACAGAATATTTTTCATGTAAAAAAATGTTATTTGGATGATATTGGATGTGTATTGGGTGGTGGATAAATTCCGAAAATTGTTCCTGGGTGAAAACGTGAAAAATGGTGAAATTCGCTTCAAAGAGGGCTCACCGCGTGCCGGCTGTGAAACCAGCGAATTGGGCACTGTTCGGGCAGCCCAAGGGCTGACCGAACACTGGCCAAGTGACCGGGTTGACCCGACTCGGCGATTGGTCAATCGATTTGACCGTTTGCCCTTTACGCGAAAAATAAGTTCGTAAAATAATTCGTCGTGTTTGAAATATATTATGTTATTAAATTTTAATAAATAATATATTTAAACTTATTTGGGTGAATTAAAAAATATTTGATATTTATTAATTCGTTCAGAAAAATTTTAAAACGTTTAAAAACCATTTTCGCCTTCCGCCGCAGGCTTCCGCTGCTCTTACCCCAAAAAGGGGCCAGATTCATTACGGCCGAAATTTTGTAAAGTACCCATTTTTGGGCAGCCTCAGACCCATGTCAAAAAAATCGAGCACAATACAATCGCACAATCACTCGGTCAGCTTGCTCGGTCATCATCCCATGGTACGTACAATCTTATCCCCTTAGGGATGTTGAATCTCTTTTTTAGCTGGTCCAGTTTGGCCTGGGTTATTAAAAAATGCATGTTCATATCTAAGCCTTCAAAGTCCATTGGTGAGATTGTTGGGTCGGGACGAAGCTGTCTTATTGAGAAAGATTGGTTTTCCTCCTCCGGATGAGTAGGAGTGGTGTCAAGGTCAGTAGGTGCAGGTGATCCCGAGCTTTCAACGTGGATTTATATTTAGGGTTATGTGACGGCTGTTGGACAATTTTAACCCATAACATCATTATTTGTAAAGAACATTGTGTTTTTGTACAAATTATCTATGTGACAAAAGGAAATTGTTATTTTATCATTATTGTAATTAGATTACTTGGATATATATTATTGATAAAAGTCCATATGATTAAATCAGATTAATAAGCTTTGAGATAATATTAATCCACGAACGGTTTAATCATTAAATATCCCTAGTCGAAGTATTATCGAGACTAGACATTAATATGCGGAATAGACTAGCATTACACTTGTGCGCGTTATGGAGCTTAACGACATAATTCTCTCATATTTAGGTATTTGGATACTTATGCAAGTAATAAGAGATTCTGTTAGCCGTTAGACCCGGGAAACGTTCGCTCTGGATAGACCCACTCGGAATCCCATTGGTAGTATGACTATGTGTCTATGGGAATTCGAATCAGGGTAGGTGTATGTGATCTTTAACCTGAGACTTACGTCGCTATTACTTGCGACAATCAGTTTACTTTAGTATTGATCGTTTGGAGCTTTAAGGTTCTATGTACGCCTGTATTGGGTTTACTGAGAATCGTAGTGTATTGGATGTGATGTCAAGATGAGAGTATCACTTCAGTCATATGGAGATGATGGTCACACATGATACAAAACTAGTACTCTTAAAGCTGCAGCTATCGGGATAGTATGACTAGGTCATGACTTCCCGATTACAGAGATTAGTTACTCAGGATCCGATATATGCTTCGTACAGGCATACACAGAGCCAGCCTAAGCCTATCATGTGAGACATCGGATACTGGATCGTATTATGTATTACATAATATTAGTATTACTACACCTGATACAGATGATATTTCTCGGTGAATATTTCTGGAGAATTGGGTAGGCACGGTACTTTACTAGAAGCCAACCATGTCTTGTAAATCTGTGAGAACATGGTACGGGGTACGTATATGTTCGGATAGTCCGATAACCGTATTTACTGCCAACATATCCAGGAATCTCTTGGGTCACTTCCCAAAGATTCACCAATGACATTTGACTCAGATAGAATTAATCTAGGATTAATTATGAGAGAGAAAATTATCTGGATTAATTGCGGTAAAGATTAATCTGGCATTAACTTCGTATAGAAGAGAGAACACGATTAATTTAGAATTAATCGATAAAATAAATTTATAGTTAAATTGGATTTTTCTATTTAATTTATTTATTTGTGGCTAAAATAATATATCAGATATATTAATTGAAATCGGATTTCAACACGAAATTAAAATTGGATTTTAATTCGGGCGAATGAATTAATTTAGAATTAATTCGAAAGCGACTATCGTAATAATTTTGCGAGGCATAATTATTTAATTAAATTGGATTTAATTATGGCGCGATGCCAAATTCATTTAATCGGAATTAAACAAACCCGATAAAATTGCCTCGTGACTTTGCGTGTGTCTTTTTGTGTTTTTGGAACACAAAATATCTTTGACTTTGTAGGCCCAAGTCAAGTTGTGTGTTGAGGAAGCCAACTCAAATTTTGAATTTTAAATGTGGTGGGACCACATGACTTACATCAAAGGTCAAATGTTGATGTAAGTAGTTGGCTTAATTAAATGCATTTAACACCAAACCACCAAGTCTTGAAAAAAACTAATTTTTCTCACTCTCTTTTTCTCACCACCTTGGCCGAATGCTTCTCTCCATTGTAGTGAAATTTTGCTTCAAAATTTCAACATAGCTAGCACTTGGAGGAGTCTAATTAGGTGATAGGGAAACTCACCTAATGAATAAACAACATAACAACAAGCTTGGAGCTTCATCCAAAGCGGAAATTTTGAAATTTCTCCATTTAACAATGTAAGTGATTCCGCCACTTTTCTTGTTATTTCACACATATAATCATGTTTATGATCTTGTGGCATGTCTTAGAGACTAATAATGGTATCAGAGCCTTGCTAAATATGATTTTGAAAACTAGGGTTCATAAACTTTAATTAGGAATTTTTGCTTGGAGCATGAAAATTCAAAATTGAGTTGTTGGTTGATGTTAAATGATGATAACTTGGAGTTGTGCATTTTTGGATTGTTGAAAAATTGATTGGATCAAATTTCCCTAATTTCCCTAATTTCCCTAAGTTGGCCGAAACTTACCCTAGTGTAACTCATGGTGATTTTTAAATTTTGACATTTGGATGTGTTAATGGCATGATATATATGTTGAATGTTGATTTAATTGGATTGGAATCAAATTGGATATTAATTTCTTGTCATTGCCGTGAGTTAGCGTGCTTGTTGGAGACTTGATTTTGCTTCAATTTGTGTTGGACATGAATTGGAATGATAAGCATGATTAATTAGATTAATTAATATTTTGGAAATGTTAGATAAATTAATTAGTTATGTTAATTACACTTAAAATAGATTAATGTAATATTTGGAATATTGTATTAATGTAAATTAGTCCCTAAAATATTAAATGGGCTAATTGGTTATATTTGGATTAATGGGCTTAGTTGGGCCAAGTTTGGCTGTGGACAATTGGGTTGGATCCAATTGGGCCTAAACAATTTCCATAAAAGTCCAAAATATACTTTTGGGCCTTTATAATCTAATTGGTCTAATGGGCCAAAATTAATTTATGGCATATGGTGATTCCTAAATGGGCCAAGGCATTATGTCTTGATCCATAATGGCCAAAAGTCCATGCCTAAAGAATTAATTAAAGCTCATTGGACCTAATAGAATTGGCATTGGATGCTAAATGGGACTTTGAGACCATTTAGATTGGATTTGGATCCAAGTCTAAAATGGCATTATTATAATAGAATAAGTGTAATTGTTTAATTTGGAATTAAACTTGAATAGTATTGAATACAATTTAAATTGGATTTAATATTGTAGTTCGATATAATTCAAGAATACTTACTTTGAGTATTTATTCTTAAACGAGTTGGACTCGCGCAAATCAAATCGTTGTATGAACATTGGATGGTCATTAATTGAAGAATAATTAATTTGATTACATTGATTGCCAACATGCTATGTGTGATTGCTTGGATGTATTTGTCTAAATAATGTATATCGGATGGATATTAGATAGGTGGGGGTAATTTTAGAAATTATTGTAAATATTGTATTTATTTGAATTGGACCTGTGTGTCCAGCCTATCACCTCTTATTCTCATTGTATTTATCTTCTCACCAATTCCCCTCAATGTAAATTGGGTTTCTTATAGTTTTATGTAATTAGGTAAATAGAAGAATGTAAAGTGCTAGCGGGAGAGAAGAAAAGAAAAGAGAGAGATTTGTTCTAGGAACAAAATGTATATGAATATCCATTCGCATATCATTATTATATTTATCACGCCTTATTATGCTTTTAGAATGCATGTTTAAGGGTGTATGATGAGACCTAATCAAAGATAATAAGTTGGTTGCCAATTTACGAAAACGTCCTCGCATTTAATATTAAGTGTTTCCTTCCATTTAATGGTTCTCTCTCAAGATCCAAGATTGGCTTTGATTTGTTGGCCAAAGTCAAGATCATTGTCTATCGCGGATGTGTTTGAACCATGAAAGCTTTGTTAATATCGCATGTCTTAGGCAGTTGTGACTTGTTGGCCAAAGTCAAGGTCACTATTGTTCATCGACATGGATTATGAAGCTTTCCCACTGTCAATGGGCCGCGCTTAACTGGAATCATTAAGCATGTTGAGCCAAAGCCAAAGCGTAGTTGATTCAGAGGAACATGTTAGGAAATATATTAGATATATGTTTCAGACTTGGATGTCCACCTACAGGATCTAGGAATTGGATGGGATCCCATTGATCTTAGAGATCTACATAGTTAAATTTTATACAGTTTGTTGGCCAAAATCAATGTTGTGTATTATTTAACGGGATCCTAGCCACACAGGAAACTAGGTTTCCCGAGTACTCAATGGAGGGTTAGAGGCTCGTCGAAAATTAGTGGCAGGCTAGTATTAAATTTGCAATTTCGTTCGTTATACTCGCTAATATATGCACTCTATTATTATTATTTCTCGTTATTATATATATTAGTTTGACTAATATTATTCATTTATTGTTTTCTTTGAACAGTTAGACTGTACTTAACACTACTCTACATTTGTAGTTGGTTATATAGTTGGACTATAGTAACCATTGCATTTGAGTGTACCCGAAACATTTGATTGGATAGTTAGACTATAGCAATCAAATTGGCTGGAAAGATAAGCGTTAGGGACATAATCATGGGTGGGAATGTCTTTAACGGCGTAAATTTTCCAGACTGGGAGATGAACCTCAGGATAGTCATGGGAGCTGAGAAGTTGCTCTATGTGATAGAGAGACCTCTCGGGCCTGAGCTTGGACTTGAGCGGCCAGTAGAGCATGAGCTTTGGAAGACTCACTGTGATGATAACTTTACTGCTCAATCCATTAGGCTTGCTGCAATGACTCCCCAGTTTCATCGTCAGAACAAGGGATTGGATCCTTATGCGATGATGTTGAAGTTGAAGGATCTTCATAGATCTAATCTTAGATCTCATAAGTAAGAGTTGGTGGAAGCTCTTTCGCTCTCGTATGTCAGAGGATACATCTTTCGAACACTACGTGTCATAGATGATTACTGACATCGAACAGCTGGGTCAGCTGGGCATTACCTTCGAGGCCGAGACTTCAATAAATTTGATCTTACAGTCTCTGCCTGACTGTTGGGGTGGGTTCTGTTGGGGTTGGTGCTCAGAGTGCCAATTCCCGGTTGTATTTCTTTATGAATACTACTGTAAAACGTAATTATTATGAATAATATATGCAGTTTCTATAATATAATGTATCTTTTAAAATGGTAAAGACGTAATGACCTTAGAATGACTAGCCATAGTGCTGTTGCAAAAGCGTCGCAACTGACATTGAGTAGCATAATGACGTTGTCATTCTTAGACAGTTCCTGGTCAAGGTTTACACTACTTGGTCAGTTAAGTAAACCCGTTGAGACCGGTACATGTCGTATACTGGAATATATAATTCCAATGGTTTCTCAATGAACCATAAGTCTTGGAGACTAGTATAGACATGTAGGTGTTTGTAGCGGATAAATACTGAACGACTCACCGAAGATTTTTACTGGATGGTACACCAATATCAATAAGAATCTTCTCGGGTTGAGTAGCACTTGTGATTCTTAGACTTGAGATGCCATTGTGGGCGCATGAGACATCTTCCACACTTAGATGGCAGTCACGTCACCGATCTATTTAGATCATACCTCCGCCTGTTCATTGGGTGTGGATAGATCCTCAGGGTGTCTTGTGTGTATCGAGATAGGATCCGTCAGTTCCGTGTACAGAGCATAGGTAGTCCATATGATTAGCAATCAGATAAATTATGGACACGAAATTGGATTTTGTGACGGATATGCCTGAATCTAGAGAGTCTCACTAATGAAAATACTCGTAAGAGCACTAGGGCAACATTTTTAAATAATATTGATTATTTATAAAGTCGTTTAAAGGTTAAACGCAAAATACATGTGTAGGGACCCGATAGTCATTTCTTAATTTTTTTGTGTATTTGCATTAATGATAGATTTTATCAAATGCACATTAATTAAATATCAAATTGAGATATTTGACTTTTATCATAAATATATATGTATTTGATATTTAATGTAAATATAATACATATATTTAATATATTTGTATTAATTAATTAATTATTTAATTGTTAAATGATTAAATTAATTAAGTATAAAATATTTTAAAGTTATGATATTTATTTTAATGACTAAGTTGCAATTGTGGACTTAGTTGAAAATATCATTAATATGTAATGATCATTAAAACAAGTTGACAAGTTGTAAAAATTAAATGAAACAAATATCATGATATTTTACAAGCTACAAATTCGGCCATGTGCTTATTTTGGAGATATAAATTGATTTGTTTTCATTTAGGGTTTCATTCAAGTTAAAACCTTTACCAAAACTCCATTAAAAGAAAGATAAGGAAGCTTGAGACAAAGAAAAGAAAAACAAAGAAAAAGCTTGGATTTAAGTAAGTATTTCCAATTACCATTAGAAAGAAAAATGTTCCTCTTGATTTGGGTTTCATGCTATGATGTTTTCATGTTTTTATACTCTTTTTTCTTTGTGTTTTGTTTTATGGAAGTTTGTGGATAGGGTTAAAAAGCATATATAAGATCATAGAATGCTTATAAAGTGTTAACTAGCATTCTTTCGATAGTTTGAGAAACTTGTTGCTAAGCTAGAGTTGTTGACCCACTCTTAAATGACCTAGATTTGTTCTATAGTTGTTTCATTTTGGTGAGGCTTGATTGTAATGGAAGAAACATGATTGAAGTTTTGGATTTAACCAGTTTGGTCTAATTTGTCCAATTTGATGAAATTGAAAAATTAGGGTTTAAGACCGCTTCCAAATATGGGGGTTTTCATTTATGTTGTGTATTTGGATGTGTATATGATGCATGTAAAATCTTATGTTGATTGGATTTCATCTTGAAGTGTTTTGAACATTAAAGGACAAAATGCACATTTTGGCCAAAAATGGGGGGCTCTCGGCCAAGACTTGATATTTTGGGTTTTTTTGGTGCAAATTGAATTTTGATATGCAGGACATGTTAAATTCATATTGGTAATGATTTAGAATCATTCAAAATTATTTCGAATAATTTCGGACTAAAATGAACAAAATGCAAAGTTTTGGGGTAATTTGGTAATTACACAAAATTTTGATTTCTTGTGTAGTATTTCATAATTTGATAATTGGGTAATTAAATAAATAAGTTTATTTAATTAATCCGAGAAAAAGTTTTGAAATCGGAAAATTTTGATTTTCCACTGTTCCGCTGAGTTACCGGATTTCCGCCCTAAAACCCCTACAAAATGGTATCAGAGCGAGTCTGATTCTAGGCCCCCTAATATGATTATCCATTTAAATTCAATGTTTAATCACGTTTTCTTAACTTTATACATGCTTGTTTTAATCTAATTTGATTAGATTTAGGGTGTATGACACTTGGCGGAAAATCCTTAATTAATAAGGTTTAAATGTAATTTTGTATTTGATGCATGTTATATGGTCCGTCTTGTCAATACGGTTTATGAATATTTCTCTGTGACTATATCCAAGACCGTGCCTCTGCTGTGAGGGTGTAGCCGATAGAGATTTATTTATGCCGGATATATATTTGATACTAGATAAATTCAAGCGAAAGCGGAATCCTGAACGTGCCCTACCTGTTAGGGTTACGCAAGTAGCTTGAGTTTATCATTGTCAAGTTTAACCTTGGTACGTCTCCTTGTGGGCCTTCCTTAGCAGTCACAACAAGAAACGACCAGGACCGGAAACCCAGGAGTCACTAATGAGTGATTGACAATTGAGTTGTCTACCTGATGAATATACGTAGGCGAGACCGTGCCTCTGCTGTGAGTGTGAATGATATATTCATGAGATCCACCTTTCACTGTTTGTATTTAATTTAATTATTAAATTTTTGTATTCTGTTTGGGGATTACAGTATTGCATGATTTAGTGGGAGAGGCATTTTTAGATTAAAAATCCATGATCTAGTTAATGCTTATGATATTATATGAAACTGCTTAATTTCTGCTAACCGTTTTTCATGATCTATATGATAGATTTGCGATGGCGGCACCATCCACTAATCCATTTGCGCGTATGCTTGATGCGAACAAACTCAAGGGCGCTGAGAACTTCGCCGATTGGGATTTGGATTTGAGGATTGTCCTCGATTCCGAGAAGTTGGGATATGTTCCTGAGGGTCCACTGCCCCTTGCTGTGTCAGAGGACGCTACACCGGAATAACGCGAAGTCTTCCAAGCTTGGAAGGATGATGATTTAAAATTTAAATCATACATCTTAAGTTCACTTTCACCAGGGCTCAAGAAACAATACTATGGCTTGTCAGATACGTATAGTATGATGACACGATTAAGACAATCGTTTGAGAACCAAGAACAAGTTATTGTTCACAAGGCTGCAATGGTACTGTTCCATGCGCGATTGGAAAATGGGCAAGCTGTTAGCCCACATGTTCTTCAGATGTTCGATTTGATCGATCAATTGAGGCAACATAATCTCATTTTGAATGACATTCTCGGTAGGAGTGTCATTCTTGTTCACTTCCAGCTTCTTATCGCCAGTTCGTGATGTACTTCAACATGAACGAGATTATCTGAACCTACCAAGAGCTGCATAGGATGTTGCTCACGGCGGAAGAGGACCTCAAGAAGGGAGTACCGACTCACCCTCCTAGACCTACTTCACTTTCTGCTTCTTCCCAGACTTGGTCAAAGGGAAAAGAAGAAAGGGAAGAAGAAAAGAAGGGTCTCGGTCCTCAACCACATGCAAAGATAGCTAAGCCCAAGAGGGCTTCTGACGATAAGTGCCATCACTGCAGTAAGGTCGGGCACTGGAAAAGGAACTGTCCTGATTACATTGCCCAGTTGAGAATGGAGAGAGCATCGACATCATGTACATTTATTTTTCCAGTTATTGATATATCTTTGGCTTGTGAAGCCGTTACATCCAGCTAGATTTTAGATTCTGCTTGTCCCATTCACATTTCCAATTCGTTGCAGGTGCTGAAGGAAAGTAGGAGACTGAAGCCTGGAGAGATGCAGTTGCGATTCGGGAGTGGAGACTCTCTGGATGCAGTTGCAGTGGGAGTATGCGAGATCTCATTGCCGAATGGGACACTTTTTTTATATGACTGTCATTTTGTACCTGTATGTGTAGCTAATATTATATCTCTTTTTGTATTAGATACATAAGGTTATTGTATTAATATTAAGAACTGTTCTTTGTATTTATATGATAAACGTAATATTCAGAGCCTTTGTTGTCCAAACCAGCATGGTCATTATACATTGCAAACTTCAAAAGATATTTTAAATACTGGAGTTAATAAACGTAGTTTACCTGTAATTAAAAATATTGAACTTTGACATATGCGACTAGGTCATATAGGCGTTAAATGCCTTACCCAATTGGTTAGGAATAGTTTGATACCAGATCTCACCATTGAATCCTTATCCAACTTGTGAATCGTGCATTCAGAGTAAGATGACCAAAGCCCCATTTTCTGGTGTTGGACATCGCGCCACTAACTTACTGGAACTCGTACATTCTGATGTATGTGGTCCACTAAGTCAGACTGCTCACAGTGGTTATTCGTACTTCATTACCTTTACCGATGATCTGTTAAGGTATGGTTATGTCTATTTGATGCGACATAAATCGGAAACCTTTGAAAAGTTCAAAGATTTCCGAAATGAAGTAGAAAAACAAATTGTACAAGATATTAAATGCCTTCGATCTGATCGAGGCGGAGAATATATGAGTGGTGAGTTCATTGATTATATGAAGGAGAATGAGATTCTCGCTCAATATACTCCTCCAGGTACTCCACAGCACAATGGAGTGTCTGAGAGGAGAAATAAGACTTTATTGGATATGGTCAGATCGATGTTGAGTTTCACAGATTTGCCCTATTTCTTATGGGGCTACTCTCTTTTAACAGTTGCACATCTTTTGAATAATATTCCTTCAAAGGTGTTCCTACATCACCGTATGAGATATGGTTCAGTAGGAGACCAAATCTTAGTTACATTAAGGTTTGGGGTTGTCCTACCTATGTCAGGGTGACTCAGCAAGATAAGCTTTCGCCTCGAGGGCAAAAGTTTAGGTTTGTCAGATATCCTTCGCATACGAGGGGATATCTCTTCTATGATACCGAGCATCGAAATGTGTTCGTAGCTTGCTTCGCAAAATTTATAGAAGTAGAATTTTGTTAGAAGGTGGTAATCATAGACAGGTTGAACTTGATGAAGTCAACCTGAAAACAACGAACCAACGGAGGAACCTAAGTTCAAGTAGATGAAAGACCTTTAACACACATACTCCGTAGGTTAGAAAGGGTATCTAGACCTCCTGAACGCTTGTATTTGATACAAGAAAAGAGTCTAGATGCTCTCTTAGTGAAGAGACAAATCCTTTTACCTATAGATAAATGATGTTGGACATCGACTCCTGGTGAAATGGCAAAGTGCCATGAAATCCGAGATAGACTCAATGCATGAGAATCAAGTCTGGGACTTGGTTCCGCTTCCGAAGAAATTGTTCCTAATGGTTGTAAATGGGTTTACAAAAGGAAGCGCGGGCCTGACGGTAAGATTGAAACTTACAAGGCCCGACTGGTAGCAAAATATTACACGCAGCGACCTGGCGTCGACTACGATGAAACTTTTTCACCAGTAGCAATGCTTAAGTCTATTCGGATTTTTCTTTCTATAGCTGCGTATCATGACTACGAGATTTGGCAAATGGATGTCAAAACGGCTTTTCTAAATGGATTCTTGATGAAGAAATCTATATGGAACAGCCGGAAGGTTTTGCGTCCAGAGAAAACTCGGGTATGGTATCTAAGCTTAAGATTTCCATTTATGGACTTAAACAAGCTTCACAAAGGTGGAATCTTCGATTCGACGAGATTATTAGATCGTCTCGTTTTCTCAAGAATTCAGAAGAATCAAATGTGTATCAGAAGGCCAGTGGGAGCATGATCGTATTTTTAGTCATATATGTTGATGACATCCTAATCATTGGAATGATTTAGGTATGTTACAAAGCGTCAAAGCGTACCTCTGTAAGAATTTCTCCATGAAAGACCTGGGAGAAGCTTCCTATTTTAGAGATAAAACTCTATAGAGATAGACAAAGAAGGCTGATTGGGTTATCCCAATCAACGTATATAGATAAGATCTTGGAACGATATAATTTTGGTAACTGTAAGACAGCAAACATACCGTTCAGACATGAGATTCATCTTTCAAAGAAGATGAGTCCACAAACAGAAGATGAGAAGGTTAGAATATCTAACCAACCTTATGCTTCATGTTTGGGTAGCATAATGTATGACATGTTATGTACGAGGCCTGATATCAGTTTCGCTGTTAGCGTAACTAGTCGATATTAGTCCAATCCAAGTAATGACTATTGGATGGCCATTAAACATATCCTGGAGTATCTTAAAAGGTACTAAGGATAAGTTAATAATTTATGGAGGAAACGAACTGCAAGTTAAAGGGTTTACGGATTCTGATTTCCAATCGGATCTCGATGGTAGAAAGTCTACATCTGGATTCGTATTTACCCTTAACGGAGGTGCAGTTTTTTGGAAGAGTTCCAAACAGGGATCGACAGCAAATTCCACCACTGAGGCGGAATATATTGCAGCTTCTGAAGCTGCAAATGAGGCTGTATGGATAAAGAATTTTATCACAGAATTGGGAGTTGTCCCAAGTATCGAGAATGCGATTCCGTTATACTGTGATAATACTGGAGCCATTGCACAAGCAAAGAAACCGAGGGCACATCAGAAGTCGAAGCATGTGGAACGCAAGTACCACATCATTCGAGAGATTGTGTCGCGAGGGGATATTGTCGTGTGCATGGTAAGGAGTGAAGATAATGTAGCAGACCCGCTGACGAAGGCCATACCCCTAAATTTGTTTGAAAACACGTGGAGTCGATGGGTATTAGATACAATCGTTATTGGCACTAGAGCAATTGAGAGATTTTGTTGGGGTTGGTGCTCAGAGCTCCAATTCCAGGTTGTATTTCTTTATGAATACTACTGTAAAACGTTATTATTATGAATAATATATGCAATATCTATAATATAATGTATCTTTAATATCTTAAAGACGTAATGACCTTAGAATGACTAGTCATGGTGCTTTTGCAAAAGCGTCGCAACTGACATTGAGTAGCATCATGACGTTGTCATTCTTAGGCAGTTCCTGGTCAAGGTTTACACTACTTGGTCAGTAAAGTAAACCCGTTGAGACCGGTACATGTCGTATACTGGAATATATGATTCCAATGGTTTCTCAATGAACCATAAGTCTTGGAGACTAGTATAGACATGTAGGTGTTTGTAGTGGATAAATACTGAACGACTCACCGAAGATTCTTAATGGATGGTACACCAATATCAATAAAAATCTTCTCGGGTTGAGTAGCACTTGTGATTCTTAGACTTGAGATGCCATTGTGGGCGCATGAGACATCTTCCACACTTAGATGGCAGTCACGTCACCGATCTATTTAGATCATACCTCCGCCTGTTCATTGGGTGTGGATAGATCCTTAGGGTATCCTGTGTGTATCGAGATAGGATCCGTCAGTTCTGTGTAGAGACCCGATAGTCATTTCCTAATTTTTTGTATATTCATATTAATGATAGATTTTATCAAATACACATTAATTAAATGTCAAATTGAGATATTTGACTTTTATCATAAATATATATGTATTGATATTTAATGTAAATATAATACATATATTTAATATATTTTATTTAATTAATTAATTAATTAATTAATTGTTAAATGATTAAATTAATTAAAGTATAAATATTTTAAAGTTATGATATTTATTTTAATGACTAAGTTGCAATTGTTGACTTAGTTGAAAATATCATTAATATGTAATGATCATTATTCTTTGTGTTTTGTTTGATGGAAGTTTGTGGATAGGGTTAAAGCTCAAAGGATTTGCTATTTATGTGAGTGAAGCTGCGCTGTGTTCACTTTGGGCCGCATGCACGAGATCTGGTGTGATCTGGGCTTCATGGTGACTCGGTGAATTGGCGAATAGGATTGAGCAACTGGGCCTGTTTATGCGCGTGGTTTGTGGGCTCGTTCTGGGCTGTTGTTTCAAGTGCGTCTGGTGTTAGGATATTAGAGGCTTTGGGCTTATTGCTTGCTATAGCCTCGGACCATATATATGGTTCTTTTTGAACTTTGTTTCTTTGTATGTGCTGGTTTTCTGAACTTCGGTTCTTTGTATGTGCTTGTAGCAATTTCCTGGGGGATGCCCCTTGTACTTTGTACAAAAAAACCCTTTTGGAATATACTTGTAACCTTTTCCAAAAAAAAAATATGTAAGATCATAGAATGCTTATAAAGTGTTAATTAGCATTCTTTTGATAGTTTGAGAAACTTGTTGCCAATCTAGAGTTGTTGACTCACTCTTAAATGACCTATATTGTTCTATAGTGTTTCATTGTGGTGAGGCTTGATTGTAATGGAAGAAACATGATTGAAGTGTTGGATTTAACCAATTTGGTCTAATTTGTCCAATTTGATGAAATTGAAAAGTTTTGGGTTTAAGACCACTTCCAAATTTGGGGGTTTTCATTTATGTTGTGTATTTGGATGTGTATATGATGCATGTAAAATCTTATGTTGATTGGATTTCATCTTGAAGTGTTTTGAACATTAAAAGGACAAAATGCACACTTTGGCCAAAAAATGGGGCTCTCGGCCAAGGCTCGATATTTTTGGTTTTTTGTTGCAAATTGAATTTTGATATGTAGGACATGTTAAATTCATATTGGAATGATTTAGAATCATCCAAAATTGTTTCGAATAATTTCGGACTAAAATGAACAAAATGCAAAGTTTTGGGGTAATTTGGTAATTAAACAAAAATTTGATTTCTTGTGTAATATTTCATAATTTGATAATTGGGTAATTAAATAAATAAATTATTTAATTAATCCGAGAGAAAAAGTTTTGAAATCGAAAAATTTTGATTTTCCACTGTTCCGCTGCGTTACCAGATTTCCGCCCTAAAACCCCTACAGGTTCATCATGAACTATAATATGATGAACCAATAGAAAACTCTTGGAGAGTTAATGACTATGCTGAAAGAGGCAAAGCCATAGCTTCCAAAGGCAAGAAGCGCGAGGCGCATCTTACTTCGACATCCAAGAAGGCCAAGGCTTGGCCAAAGACTTATAGGGATGTGAAGAAGAAGATGAAGAAGAAGAAGAAGATGAAGAAGGGCAAGACTCAATCATCACAGTCTTCTGGGAAGACAAAGCACAAATCGCAAGACGTCTGCCTACACAGTGGCAAACGGGGTCACTGGAAGCGTGACTGCAGTAAGTTCAAGGCGGACTTGAAGAAAGCGAAGACTGGCAAGGCTCTGTTGGACAATTATTACAATAACATCACTATTTGTAAAAGACATGATGTTTTTGTACAAATTAACTATGTGACAAAGGAAATTGCTCTTTTATCATTTTGTAATTGGATTACTTGGATATATAAATGATAAAAGTCCATATGATTAGTACCGGATTAATAAGATGTGAGACAGTATTAATCCACGAAAGGTTTGATCATTAAATATCCCTAGTCGTAGTATTTTTGAGACTGGACATCGATAATGCGGAATAGACTAGTATTACACTTGTGTGCGTTATGGAAGCTTAACGGCATAGTTCTCATATATTTAAGTATTGGATACTTAAGCAAGTGTGATAGAGGGTTTCTGTTAGCCGTTGGACCGGGAACAGTTTCGCTCTGGATAGACCCCTCGGAGTCCCATTGGTATTATGAATATGTGTCTATGGGGAATCCGAATCAGGGTAGGTGTATGTGGTCTTAACCTAAGACTTGCATCGCTAATACTTCCGACAATCAGTACACTTTGGTTTTAGTCGTCCGGAGCTTTAACAGGTTCTGTGTACACCTCTTCTGGGTTTACTAAAGAATCGTAGTGTATTGGGTGTGATGTCAAGATGGAAGTATCACTTCAGTCATATGGAAATGATGATCACGTATGATACAGAACTAGTACTCTTAAATGCTGCAGCTATCGGGATAGTATGACTAGGTCATGATTATCCGATTACAGAGACTAGTTGCTAGTGATCCGATATATGTTTCGTACGAGGCAGACACAATTCCAGCCCTAGGCCTAGCATATGACATCCGATACTGGATCGTATTACGTAATACATTGTATACTATGCCGGATACAGATTATATATTCCTCGTTGAATATTTCTGGAGAATTAGGTAGGCACGGTGCTTTGTTAGAAGCCAACCATGTCTTGTAAATCGGAGAGAACGTGGTACTGGGTATGCACGTGTTCGAATAGTCCGATGACCGCATTTACTACCAACATATCCAGGGATCTCTTGGGTCGCTTCCCAAAGAATCACCGATGACATTTGACTCGAACGGAATTAATCTGGGATTAATTTTGAGTGAGAAAATTAATCTGGGATTAATTACGACAAGAATTTATCTGGGATTAAATTCGTCTAGAAGAGAGATTAATCGGCAAAGTAAATTTAATAGTTAAATTGGATTTTACTATTTAATTTATTTATTTGGGCTAAAATAATATATCGGATATATTAATTGAAATTGGATTTCAATACAGAATTAAAATTGGATTTTAATTCGAGCGAACGAATTAATTTGGAATTAATTCGTAAGCGACTTTCGTAATAATTTTGCTAGGCATTATTATTTAATTAAATTGGATTTAATTACGTCGCGATGGAAAGTTTGTTTAATCGGATTAAACGAACCTGAGCCCAAAGTGTGTGGTGTAAGCCAACTTGAATTTGGAATTCAAAATTGGGTGGGACCCACAACTTACATCAACTTTTTGACAAGTGATGGAAGTGGTTGGCTTGTATTTAATTATTCTTTTTCCAACACAACCACTAACGTTTTGAAAGTTAAGTCAACAAACTTTTGGATATGTTTGGAACTATTCATCTCCTTCTCTCTTTCATGATTGGCCGAATTCCTTGCTCATCTTCTCCTTGAATTTTGTTGCAAAATTCACCATTGCTAGAAAATTGAGAGTCAAAGAAAGGTGATAGGGAAACTCAACCAAGAGTTTGGAACTCAACAAAGGGCTTTGAGCTTCTACATCCAACCAAGAAAGTTTTGAATTTTCTACCAATCAATGTAAGTTCTTTCCGCAAACTTTACTTGATTATTCACACACAAATCATGATTTAGAGATCCTTGGTATGTCTAGGACACTTACAATGGTATCAAGAGTCATTCTAAGCATGATTTGAATTCTAGGGTTCATGACTTTAATTTGGGTATTTTTGCTTGGAGCAAGATTTTTCCAAATTGGTTGTTTGGTTATGACTAGATGATGATAACTAAGGGTTGTGCTCATGGTGATTTTTTGAATTTGACAATTGGATGTGTTAACTGGCATGAAATTGAATGTTAATTATTGATTTAATTTGATTGAAATCAAAATTGGATGTTAATTTCATGTGTTTGCCGTGAGTTTGAGCATGTTGTTGGATGAATTGATTTTGCCTCAATTTTGTGTTGGACATGAATTTGAGAATTAAACATGATTAATTAGATTAATTGATGTTTTGGAAATATTAGATTAATTAATTAATTGTGCCTATTACACTTTAATTGGATTAATATGTAATTTGGAATAATATATTAATTTAATTTGTTGTATTTGGGCTAATGGGCTTGGTTGGGCCAAGTATTTGTTTTAGACAATTGGGTTGGATCCAATTGGGCCTAAAACCATTTCCATAAAGTCCAAATATGACTATTGGGCCTTTAATAATTTAATTGGGCCTAATGGGCCTAAATTGATTTTTGGCATATGGTGATTCCTAATTGGTCCTTGGCATTTTGGGTTTGATCCATAATGGCCAAAGCCCATGCCTAAAGAATTAATTGAAAGCCCATTGGACTTTAATTAAATTGGCATTGGATGCTATTTGGGCCTTTGAGACCAAACAGATTGGATTTGGAATCAAAGTCTAAAAGACACTATTAAAAGTGTAATTATTTAATTTGGAATTAAATATGAATTAGTATTGGATACAATTTAAAATTGGATTTAAAATTGTAGTTCGATATAATTCAAGAATACTTACTTTGCGTATTTATTCTTAAACGAGTTGGACTCGTGCAAATCAAATCGTTGTATGAACATTGGATGGTCATTAATCAAAGATTAATTAATTGGATTAGATTGATTGACAGCATGCTTTGTGTGAATACTTGGATGTATTTATTGAATAATGTATATCTGGTGGATATTAGATGGGTGGGGGCAATTTTAGAAATTATTATAAATTTTGAATTTATTTGAAATTGGACATGCGTGTCCAGCCTTTCACCTTCTATTCTCTTTGTATTTCTCTTCGCACCAATTCCCCTCAATGTAAATGAGGTTTCTTTATGTATGATGTAATTGGGTAGAAGAATGTAAAGTGCTAGCGGGAGAGAAGAAAGAGAGAGTGATTTGTTCTAGGAACAAATTGTATTATATATCCATGTGCATATCATTATTAATTTATCGCGCCTTATTATGCTTTTAGAATGCACGTTTAAGGGTGTATGATGAGACCTAATCAAAGATAATAAATTGGTTGCCAATTATGCGAAAAACCCTCACTTTAATATTAAGCATTTCCATTCCATTGAGTGGTTCTTTCTCAAGATCCAAGATTGGAATTGGTTTTTTGGCCAAAGTCAAGATCAGTGTCCATCGTGGATGTGTTTGAACCATGAAAGCTTTGTTATATATGGCATGTCTTGGGCGGTTGTGACTTGTTGGCCAAAATCAAGGTCACTTCTTGTTCATCGACGTGGATTACGAAGCTTTCCCACTGTCAATGGGTCACGCTTTACTGGAATCATTAAGCTTGTTGAGCCAAAGCCAATGCTTAGTTGATTCAGAGGAAAAAGTTAAGAAATATATTGGATATATGTTTTGGACTTAGAGGTCCACCTACCACATCTAGGAATTGGATGAGATCCAATTGATCTTAGAGATCTACCTAGTTAATTTTCATACAGCTTGTTGGCCAAAGTCAAGGTTGTGTGTTATTTAACGGGATCCTAGCCCACTAAGAAACTGGGTTTCCCGAGTACTCCACAGAGTGTTAGAGGCTCGCCGAAAATAGTGGGAGACCAGTATTAAATTTGCAATTTCGTTTAATACTTGCTAAACACACTCTTTTATTTTATTTATCGTCGTTATAAATATATATTAGTTGGACTAATATTGAATATTGCTTTCTTTAAA
>SKCR01005551.1:0-25762 GCA_019454045.1 Zanthoxylum bungeanum | reverse complement strand
AAATTGGTAGCTCAGAGCGACTCATCATTAACCTTACCATGTCCAACAAAGTTCGGTTTCTCTGTTCGGACACACCGTCAAATTGAGGTGTTCCGGAAGGAGTCCATTATGAAAGAATACTATATTCTTTCAAATAGTCGAGAAACTTATCGCTTAAGTATTTCCATCACGGTTCAATCGTAATGTTTTAATACTCTGCCGGTCTGTTTTTATACTTCGTGTCGAAACTCTTTGAATTTATCGAAAGTTTCTGATTTATGTTTCACAAGAAACACATAAACATAACGGGATGCCACATCTGTAAAGGTTACGAAGTGTTCATATCCACCTCTAGCCTAACTAGACATGGGCCCACTTATGTCACTATGAACGAGGGCTAACAGATCGGTGGCACTTTCACTTTTTACCAGTAAAAGGCATTTTAGGCACTTTGTCTAATAAACTAGATTCGTAGACATCATTTGAATTAGAATCAAATCCGTCCTAATATCCACTCTTCTAAAGTGTGGATATACGAGTCTTGTTGATGTGTCCTAGACAACAATGCCACAAATAAGTCTCACCTGATTAATTCAGTTTGAGCTATTTGTTTGTCATGTTATATGTATGAGATTAATTTATATTCAAAATATAAATACTGTTATTCACATCTAATGTGTTTATCTCAATATCATCTTTATAAACAAAACACTTAGTGTTATAGAATATAAAGGTATACCCGCAATGGGTTAAACTAGATACAGAGATAATGTTCCTAGTCAAACTAGATACATTATAATAGTTTCCTAATTTAAGTACATGCCCAAAGGGCATTTCCAAAACTTAGGTTTCTATTGCCAAAACAGCGACTCTCGTCTCGTTTCCCAACTCATAGGTCAATCTCACCTGAAGCCAGTCTCTTGCTAATCAGCAGATCCCGCACATCAGTACATATGTTTATGTACCACATCCAATATCTAAAATCCAATTTTGAAACTAGTAGTGAATATGTTTATGACAAACATACTTGAAGCCAGAGCCTTGACCCGCCTTCACTTCCTTCATGTCTGTCTTGTCCATACGGCAGTCACGCTTCCAATGACCCCGTTTTCCATAGTTTAGGCAGACATCTTGGGATATGTCATTTGTCTTCCTAGAAGACTGTGACGATTTTGCATTTGCCCATTTTAGAAGCTCTGGCTCTGCCTCCTTGAACATAGCCATCAACTCTCCAAGAGTTTTCTCTGGTTCATAATGAACCTGCCCCAGCATTCGGGTAGAGACTATAAGATCAAATCTTTGGAAGTCTCGGCCACGTAGGTAATGCCCAGCTAACCTAGGTGATCGATGACAGTAATCATATGCGACTCCTAGTGCTCGTCAGATGTACCCTCTGACATACGCGAGCGAAAGAGCATCTTTTGCAATTTGTACTTCTAAGATCTAAGGTTAGATATATGAAGATCCTTTAATTTCAACATCATGGTATAATGATCTAATCCTTAATTTTGACGAAAAAAAATTGGAGAGTCATTGTGGCAAGAATAACGGATTGAACACTAAATTTATCATCACCATGAGTCTTCCAAAGCTCATGCTCCACTATTTGCTCAACTCCGGGCTCAGGCCCGAGATGTCACTCTATTAAATAAAGTAACTTCTCGGCTCCCAGGACTATCCTGAGGTTCTATTCCCAATTTGAAAATTGAAGCCGCTTAAAGACATTTTCACCCAGGATTTTGTTTTAAACGCTAATATTTCAGTTATCTTGATTCCAATAGTCCAACTATCCAATCAACGATTTCGGGTACAATCGAATATAATGATTTCTATAGTCTAACTATATAATCAACTACTATTTGATTGGTTAAATTCAAAGATATTGATTACTATAATCTAATTATATAATCAACTATAAATGAAGTAGTTTGAATACAGTCCAACTGTTCAATTAAAACAACAATTGAATATTATTCCAACTAATATATTTATAATTAATGACGAAAAATGAAATGAGCGCGTATTGGCAAGTATCTAAACGAAAATTGCAAATTTAATACTTGCCTCCCACTATTTTTCGGCGAGCCTCTAACCATCTGTAAAGTACTCGGGAAACCTAGTTTCCTAGAGGGCTAGAATCCCGTTAAATAACACACAACCTTGACTTTGGCCAACAAATTGTATGAAACATAACTAGGTAGATCTCTAAGATTAATTGGATCTCATCCAATTCCTAGATCCAGTAGGTGGACCTCAAAGTCCGAAACATATATCCAATATATGCCAATATATCCGATATATTCCCTAACCTTTTTCCTCTAAATCAACTAAGCCTTGGCTTTGGCTCAACAAGCTTAATGATTCTAGTTAAGCGTGACCCATTGACAATGGAAAGCTTCGTAATCGAGGCCGATGGACAAGAAGTGACCTTGACTTTGGCCAACAAATAAAAACTTGCCCAAGGCGTACGATATGGAACAAAGCCTTCATGATTCAAACACATCCGCAATGGACAAAGGTCTTGACTTTGGCCAACAAACGAGTGCCAATCTTGGATATTGAGAATGAATCACTCAATGGAAGGAAAACGCTTAATATTTGTTGAGGGTTTTTTCACGTAAATTGGCAACCAATTTATTATCTTTGATTAGGTCTCATCATACACCCTTAAGCATGCATTCTAAAAGCATAATAACGCGCGGTAAATAAATTAATAATGATATGCGGATGGATATCTAACAAATTATTCCTAGAACAAATCACTCCATTTCCTCTCCCCGGTGACCGGCGTAAACACACACGTATAACGCAAGCGCACGTATCGTTCAAGTAGTATAAAAATATCGATCCCATGAGGACTTAATATCTAATCTATTAATTTTATGAAGTCAAATGATTACTAGTATCTAACAAGTTGTTTGATTGATTTGAAATGGTGACGATTCTAAATTTAAAAACAAGTAAATAAAATTGTTCGAAAGTAGGTTTTAAGAAAATTCAATATTAAAAACTATCTAGGGTTGTGATTTCTTCCAATATCATTTTAAAGATGAAGTGGTTATTTTATGTTTGTGTAATAAATTGGTTTACTAACCTGGAACACTAAATTAAGCAAAAGCCTCTGTCGATGGTCAGACGCAAATACCCAGTTTAACCCAATCGAACCATATGTCTATGTCAACCAAATTATCTGGATTCATTAAGTTTAAGTTCCAATTATGGCTACCCACGCCCGACAGGTATATGTCTATCCTGTAAGGAAATCTATTAAAGGGTTATCTATCCATAAGGAAGATCGTGGGCTATTAAGTCTAAGGCTGAAACCTAAAATCCCTATGTCTAGTTCATTTTAGATTTACCACATCAATCTTATTGGTGATCAGACAACAAGAAGCATTAAGCTTAAGACTTAATAAGTAAACCTTTAAATTACCCAAACTATAATTTAACCCTTTATAAACCGGTGATATTGGATTTCATCACAACCCCAGATAATTGGCTTAGTTACGACACATATTTACGGGTAGTAAAAAAAACTTAAATAAAATAAAAGACATAAAGTAAAATACTGAAAATTAAATGCTGAAAAGTAAATGCTGAAAGTAAATTGCTAAAAAGTAAATTGCTGAAAAGTAAATTGCTGAAAAGTAAATAAAGTAAAATTACAATAAAAGAAAATGCTGAGGTAAAAGGATCCACTTTTATTACTTCTATTTTAGATATCTCCCTTAATATAATATATTAACTTTGCTTGATAATTACCAACCAGCCATATAGGCGGTATCCAGATTAAGTCAAATTAATAATTAATTACCAACCGACCAATCAGGCGGTATCCAGTTTAGTCAGGTTAAAACCAATTTAAATAATTACCAACCGACCAATATGGCGATATCCTCGTTAAGTCAGGTTTTACTAGTTTATATATTATAATTAAGGGAGATTAATCTAAATATTAGTAATAAAAGTTTTACCTTTTACCCCAGCAAAGGGGAGTTACCTTCTCATTACTGAAAAGTAAAAACTGAAAATTAAATAAAGAAAAGTATTGTGCGTAAAAGTAAATTGCGGAAAGTAAAAACTGAAAAGTAAAGAAAAGAAAGTGCGAAAACGAAAATTAATTACTGAAAGCTGTAAATAAACAAACAAGATACAATCTTCTTAGTATTCTTAAGGAATTCCTTAGAAGAAAGTATGAATTTTACAAATGAAATGGCTTGGTATTTATAGGCAAAATTTTGTCTCCATCAAATCATCCACCAAATCAATTATTAATTGCTCCACTAATTGCTCTACTAATTGCTCCACCAATTGCTCCACTAATTGCTCCACCAAATCCATTATTAATTGCTCCAATAATCTCTTATCATGTTTGGTGATGATTTGATAATTTTTATTATTATTTTTTTAATTTATTTTTTTGCTTTGAAAATGATTGAAAGTGACTTTAATAATTACACACTACACACTTCTGGATGGTTCATCAATTTCGGGCATGAAATCTTCAGAATTCGAAATTATTTTGTCTTTCAAAGTTGTATATCTTTGAGTCTTCTTTAATCTGGAACTTGAATCAGCTCAATCCGATATCTGAGTAAAACGTTATGTCCAAAATACGACAGATGCGCAAAACTAGAATTTCCAAAACTACACTTCGTCAAAACGCCCTTTCAAGTTTCCAATCTCCAAAATTAAAATATCAAGTCCAATAATTGCCCTTATTTGACCCATATTTCATCCTAAATGATTTCATTGAGACCCGATATTATTTTATATGTAAAATAAACTAAAACACATCAAAACGTTCATCAAACCCGAGAAACTAAACAAAATATTAAGTTAAAGGGGCGGTAAATATTGATATATTTTCCGCTCATCACCCGGCTAGCACTATTCTAACTTCTACCCAATTACATAATACATCAAAGAAACCTCATGACATTGATGGGAATTTGTGAGAAGAGAATTACAAAGAATCGAGAGATAAAGGCTGGACACGCAGGTCCAATTTAATAAATTCTAAATTTATTACAACTATTTCCAAAATTTCCCTCACCCTTCTAATATCCATCCGATATACATTATTCATACAACACATCCATGTATTCACACAAAGCATGTTATTCAATCAATCTAATCCAATTAATTAATCTTTGAATTAAGTGATCATCAAATGTTCAAACAACGATTTGATTTGCGCGAGTCCAACTCGTTTTAAGAATAAATACTCCAAGTCCGTATTCTTGAATTATATCGAACTACAATTTTAAATCCGATTTAATTTGTATTCAATACTAATTCTATATTTAATTCCAAATTAAATAATTACACTTTAATAATGTGTCTTTACGACTTAGATTCTAAATCTAATCTTAATGGGTCTCAAAGCCGAATTAACATCAAATGTCAATTTAATTAAAGTCCAATGAGCTTTCAATTAATTTATTAAGGCATGGACTTTGGCAACCAAAGCCCAATAAAGAATCACCATTTGCCACAAAATTAATTTTGGCCCATTAGGCCCAATTAATTATTTAAAGGCCCATTTGTTATATTTGGACTTAATGGAATGGTTTAGGCCTAATTTGGATCCAATCCAATTGTCCTAAACCAACTTGGCCCAACCAATCCCATTAGGCCCAAATACAACAATTTTAGCCCAATTCCAAATTAAGCCTAATTAATTAAATTCTAATATTCCAAATTTCACAATTTAATTAATTAAAGTGTATAGCCATAATTAATTATTCAAATTAACATTTCCAAAATACCAATTTACATAATTAATCATGTTTTTATTATTATCAATACATGTCCAACATTATTGAAACAAAATCAACTCATTTACATGCTCTATAGGTCACGACAATTAAGGGATTTTTATATCCGATTCTGATTTCAATCCAATTAAATCACAAATCAATATATCCAATATATTCTAAACACATCCAATGGCTTAAAATCAAAATCACCATGACATTAGGGTTCATGCTAAATTCGGCCAAGCCTAAATATTTGGGGAAAATTAATCCAATTAATTTTTCATCAAATTGATCATGCACAACTCTAAGTTAACATTATCTAAGCATACTCAAACAAACAATTTGATCAAATCATGCTCAAATCAAAAATACCCAAATTTTAGATTAAGAACCCTAATTTAATTTCATGCTCAACCTGGCTCTGATACCAATGTTGGGTTTCTAAGGTCAAACCAAGATCATTTTAAGCATAAAATAATGTGAATACGGAAAGAAGTATAGCAGAAATATACTCACTTTGAACAGTTATAGGATGTGTAGACAACAAAAATTTGCCTCATTTGAAGTTGCTCCAAGCTCTCATTTGAATTGTATGTTGAGCTTCCAAGCTTTGATCTTGAATTCCAAACTCAAGGGAAAGGTTTCCCTATCACCTTTTGTATGATTCTTTGTGTGCTAGCAATGGAAGAATTTTACAACAAAACTCTTCCTATTTCTTCCTTCTTGTTCTCGGCAATGCAAAGGAAAAAGAGAGGAGAAGTCACGCCCAAGGAGAGAAGAAAGAGAGAAAAATGTGTTAAGTGTAAAGTGTTATGATTTTCCAAAAATCAAAGACATATACCAAATCTCAAAGTTTGGTAAAAAGTCTTTCAACCTTTCACACTTGTGTGTTTTACACACAATCAACCACTAACAACTTCCATCAACCAAAATTGTTGACAAAGTTGACTAGGTGATGTGACTTGTGGGCCCCACTTGATTCAAAATCCGAGTGGGCCCGCAAACACATTCCGGGCTTGGGTTCGATAATTCCGAATAAACGAATTTTCCGTTGCGACATAATTAAATCAAATTTAATTAAATAATTATGCCTAGCAAAATTACTATTCAAGTCGCTCGCGAATTAATTCTAAATTAACTCTTTCGCCCGAATATAAATCCAATTTTAATTCCGTTATGAAATCTAATTTTATTTAATATATCGAATATATTATTTTACCGATTAATTTCGAATTAATCGTTCTCTCTCTTCTACTGGAATTTTATCCTAGATAAATTCTTACAGTAATTAATCATAGAGTAATTTTTCCCTCTTATAATTAATCCCAAATTAATTATATTCGAGTCATACGTCATCGGTGAATTTTCGGGAAACGACCCATGAGATCCCTGGATATGTTGGCAGTAAATCCGATCGTTGGACTATCCGAACACGTGAGTACCCGGTACCACGTTCTTACCAATTTACAAGACATGGTTGGCTTCTAGCAAAGCACCGTGCCTACCCAATTCTCCAGAAATATTCTTTAAGGAATATATAATCTATGTCAGACGTAGTATACGTAGTATTGCGTATTACGATCCAGTATCGATATCACATGCTAGGCCTAGGGCTGGAATTGTGTCTGCCCCGTACGAATCATATATCGGATCTCTGGTAACTAGTCTCTATAATCGGATAATCATGACCTAGTAATATTATCCCGATGACTGCAGTACTTAAGAGTACTAGTTCCGTACCCTACGTGATCATCTCCATATGACTGGAGTGATACTTCCATCTTGACATCACACCCAATACACTACGATTCTCAGTATACCCAGAAGAGGCATACACAGAACCTGTTAAAGCCCCGGATGACCAAAACCAAAGTATATTTATTGTCACAAGTATTAGCGATGCAAGTCTCAGGTTAAGACCAAATACACCTACCCTGATTCAGATTCTCATAAACACATAGTCATACTACCAATGGGATTCCGATGGGTCTATCCAGAGCGAAGCTGTTCCCGTACCATCGATAAACACAACCTCTTATCACACTTGCATAAGTATCCAATACTTAAATATATGAGAATTATGCCGTTATGCTCCCACAACGCGCACAAGTGCAATACTAGTCTATTCCGTATTATCGATGTACAGTCTCAATAATACTACGACTAGGGATATTTAATGATTAAATCTTAGTGGATTAATATTGTCTCATATCTTATTAATCCGGTACTAATTATATGGACTTTTATCATTTATATATCTTGGTAATCTAATTACAAATGATAAAAGATCAATTTCCTTTGTCACATAGTTTATTTGTACAACAACACCATGTTCTGTACAAATAGTGATGCTATGGGTCATAATTGTCCAACAATTTGTGTGGACCTGAGGTCCTTTTATTATATTTGGAATATTCTTTGATTGCCCTGATGCTGGACTGTTATCCAGGTTGTCCAGTTTTATGATACATCATGCCGGATTTTCGTTAATTTAGAGGCTTATAGAGATAGGTTAATCCTGTCTCCTGCCGGTAGCATCTTGCCTCTGGCGGAGTGTTACAACGGGTTTACTTACTGACCAAGTATTGTAAACCTTCACTAGGAACAGTTAAAAAATGTTACTATTATGATACAACTCAATGACAACTGCAAAACTTTTGTAACTGTATCATAACTAATCATTATAAGGTCTATTACGTCTTTACCATATAATTAAGGATGTTATATTAAAGAAACTATTTATTTTATTCAAAATAAATTATTTATATATGTATTTATAAGGAAAGGAAATACATCATAAAATTGGTGCATCGAGCACCAACCATAACAATTCTCATTAGCTAGCTCCTTCACAGTCAATGAATCTTTCATCTCGAGTTCCTCTTGTAAATCTTGGACCAAGTTCTCAGTCTGTTTTAATAACTCTTTCAATTTGTCTATTCCTTTATGTTTGCTATAACGGAGGATATTATACCAATTGAAATTCCAAGACAATAAAACTTATGCATCTATTGAACCTGAAGGGTATAAAATTATGAATTCAGGCACAATAAAATAAAATATTCATGTAATAAAGAAAATATTTATAGAAACACGATCTGGATATTAGATTTTGGAGCTTAAATGAAAATATAAATCCACTAAAATTATGAGACTGTACCACCTTGTGAACAAAAGAAGTGGATCCATCATTATATTTACTGGAGATGCTCAATCTTCTACACCACCCCTTTCCCAACTTAAGTTTCACCTTATTAGGGAAATCCACATACCCAGCTTGGGGAAACTGAGGAAACCCTAAGGAGATTTTCAATTTTCTCTAAACAGGCTTCCATATATAACTTGTAATCATCAGCCCATATTCTTGCATTGTGAAATTCACAGCTTGCTCTACTGATTATCTGGCTTCCATCATTTGCAAACAATTGCCAAATAGTTGTTATTGATGGTGATGGAAGGGAAATAAGTATTAGGGTTTTATGTGATCCAAAATAAACTCCGTTTTTTAGGCTAAGTTAACTTGAGGTTGTGGCTGATTCATGACTTGGTCAGATTGGTGTATTTGGGTCATTTTGATGGATTTGGAAGATTCATTGGTTTCTAGAGTTTGGGCCATGCATGAGACTTTAAATGAAGGATTTATTATGTCTAAGGAAATAATGGGATGGATCTTGGACGTGCATAGGCTGCCTTGATTGATTTTGAACTTAATTTTCGAATGGTGCATTAGTAGTGGCGAGATTTATGTAGTCATCGTATTTTGGACGTAACTTTCTCATAAATTATCCGATTTTGGTTATTCAAGTTGCATTGGAAAGAGGACTCATGTATCTACAACTTCGTAGCTTACGTCAAAGTCCAATTTGAAATCCTCATTGGTCAAAATGCAGAAGAAAAATATCCATATAATTTTTATGTTTTATATTTTTTAAGGTTATGTGATGTTTAAGTGTTGAGATGAACTTTAATTAAATTAGAAAACCCATGCATGAAAATTTAAAGGATTCCATGTGTTATTGAGTTTATTTTACTAGGGTTTTCTTATGTTTGGGTAGAATTAAGATTAATCACCTATTTAAAGGGGCATTATTTATTATAATGAAAACAACCTACCTTTTAATAAAAATCACTATTTTCTTGAGACTTGAGTACCCCTCAACTTGTTCTCATTGACTCTCGTTTATCAAAAGCTTGCTAACCCTTTGTGGCGCCCCCTCAGAACTATAGGTTTCTGTTACTTGCTCTTCAGAGGTTTAGAGTTTCAACTGAACTGTCTTGACTTTCTTGGGAACGATCTCAATCTCGTAAGGATTTGTTTGGCTTGTTCCAAGGTTAGATTTTATCCTTTTATTTTCTTTGTGTTTCTTTCCAAAAAAAACAATAGTTTCATTTTTTTCCATTCAGTTGTGCTTCTTATTTTTGTCTTGTCTTGTTTCCATCGGTTTTTACTTATTGTGTTTCTTTCTCACCTTGTTTCAATTCAGTCATTGTCTTAATTTCGTATCTTTGCATAATTTCCTTATATTCTTGAGTCATTAAAGTATAAAAAAAATCCAAACCAAAAAAAAAGTTTTATCGTCTAGAATTTTCTCGCTGTGTACCAAACTTTAAATAGCCATATCTTTTAATCCATAAAAGAGTTACGAGACCCATAATATATCGATTTATAAGTACTGGAGGAGACGAATCTGATAGTAGTTGGCCGAACTCTGTCCGTGCACATATCGAGTCTCAAAATCTCTATCAAACATTACGGATTCAGTCTAGTTTCAGTTTCAAATGTTTTGGTTTTGGTGTGTTTTAGTCAATTTCTTTGTGTTTTTTTTTTCATATTTTTAGTTTTTCTTTGAGTATTTAATTATTATTGGTGTCTTTCAAGTAAGGGGTTGATTTATATACATACTCTGATGGACAAAAATGTATTTATCATTCGCACGAAATGCTTTATCAATAGTCAAATATGTAGTATGATTATTAATAGAGGGAATCACACAAATTTAGCTAGCACTACCCTTGTGGAAAAATTGGGATTACCATTGATCCTCTTGATAGACCTTACTAGTGGATGAGTGATTTTGGAGAGTTTGAGGTTGATAAACAGGTTGTGGTAAGTTTTTCAATTGGTAAGTATGTTGACCAAATAGTGTGTGACATGGTTCCTTTGTGTCATACGCATGTTTTATTGGGTAAGTCTTGGTATAAATTCAATAAAGTAGTTTATGATATGGATAAGAATATGTATAAATTTAGTTATGGTGGAAAAATTATCAAGTTTGTTCCTTTAACCATATAAGAGGTCTATAAGGAAGAGTTGTACATGCAGATGAGTGAATAAGAGTGGGCAAAGAGGAGGAATGTGATTGCTGAGTTTAAAATTTTATTAAGAGAGCTTTCATAATTGATAGATAAAAAGACGTTAACAGAATGTGAAGTGAAGAAGGATATAAGCGTAGTCTTGTGTAATGAAATGAAACATGTTGATGTTTCTATGAATAAGAGATAAGTGGTTGATGGTGTTGATGATAGTGATGATATTGATATGAGCGATAACATTAGTGATGATGATTTGGTTGTTCATGATGTCAATGAGGTGCTTGAAGTTACTGTTGAGGGTGAATATCATATGGAGCAATCTGAATTTGGTTGTGAGGCCATGATTTATGAGGTGTAAAAAGTACATGTGGCCGAATATGTAGAGTGTGATCAGATTGTGGAAGAGTTTGTTGATTGTTTGAGGAAGTGACATGGGCATGTTGAGTTTGTTTTAAATGAGGTTTTAAATGTCAATCTAGTTGGGAATCTCTTTGGGGTTGCAAGTGGATTTAAGAATGAGAGTAGGAATGAAGAGATTGAAATGGGAAAAGTATTGAAAAAAGTCATTCCATGGCTTTATTGACTTTTGCTCACCTTAACTGTTATTTTCCATGTGATTTTATTTTGTTCTAGGATTGTCGTCACATTGATCTTGTCATTTTTATTTATGATCCGGGTTCGGATTCGAGGGCGAATCCTTTTCAAGATAGAGAGCATAATGTGATCCATAATGAGCTCCGTTTGTTGGACCAAGTTTGTTAGAGTTGGTGCTTGGAGCGTCAATCCGAATAATGTATTGTTCATTATATTTTATTATTTATTTTAAAAAATAACTACATTTTCATTTCAACCTTGTTAATGGTAATTGCATTATGCATATTAGATTGATATATAAATATGCTAAGAATGACATCGACCTTAGAATAGTAATGTAGTAATACTAGACAACAGGTGATCCGATAATGGGATATTATCATTACTATAAATTATCCTTAAATTAAAATATTCTCAATCGCTAGTTTTGGAATACGGTCGAATTCCTATAACCTATAAGACTAAAACATGCCGTATATTAGAATTGGAGTTCTAATGGTTTAACCCGATATACCATAAGTAAGGGAAGCTCGTATAGACATGTGAGTATTCATTGAAGGGAATAATAAATGACTCACAAGTGATTCCTAATAGTTGAAATTACACACCACCGTCAATAGGAATCTCCTCGAGTCGAGTAGCATATGTGATCCTTTGACTATAAGATAATATTGATTTTGTGTGTGATCCTCTACACTGTGATGCCATATATGTTGGAAATCTTTCATGGTCTGATTGCTAGATTTTCTTTGGGTGTGGACCGATGCACTCGTTAATCAAATACGTATCAAGATAGGATCTGTCGGTCCGTATGTGTACCATAAAAGGTTTAGGTATCCATGTGAGTAAGTCACGATTATTAAGACTTTGGCCAAAGTCGATCACCTATGGTAGATCGCATATATGAGAAATGATGTTCTAATTAGTTGTAAAGAATCGTGGAGATGTTGACATGAGATGTACACCTCGGAAACTTGACAGTGTAATTTATGTTTCATATGCACAACTTTGATAGCCTACGATGGAGAGATTGTTAAACATATGTGATGAACTCGACTTGTATAGTTCAGAAAGGTTGTTCGTGTTCTTCGCGAATTCGGAGGTGGCCGAATTGTGTACATATAAGCTAGGCTTATATGACGAACGTGTCTGGACTTATAGAGTCCCATAATATAAAGTGTACTCGTTGAGCACTTGGGTAGCCGATAATTTTTGATAATAAATAATATTTGATATTATAATTATCAACTAAAATAATTAAGTATTATTGGATAATATTAATTATTTACCTTAACCCAATTGGATTAATTGGATTAATCCAAAATCACATAACGGCTTTGTTGTAATTTCATAAATATCTCTACCATTGGAGGATATTTTGATAATTATAAATATGTAATATTAGGTGTATTTGGCTTTATTTAATTGGATTAAATCAAAGTGGTAGACATACAACTAATCCATTAATTAAACTTCATCTTGATTTAATTGGATAAAATCAAAGTGGTAGACAAAGGTGATTAGTCACACCTAATTATACATATTTGGACAAATTAGATTAAGCTCACGGAAAAGTTGATTAGAACTTTTCTTAATTAAAAATTGCATAAGTTTTTTTTATAAAAGGCAAGTTTGAGCAAGTTTTTAATCAAGCTTGATAAAGCTAAATTAAGTAAGAATTATAGATATTAGCTTAACTAAAAGAAGTGTTTAGAGAAGCTTTAGAAGTTTTCTACAACATTTCAACAAGCATAAGAAGATTGGATCTTAGAACTAAACATGCTAGCTTTGGGAATTCTCTACAACAACAAGGATAAGAAGATTGGATATTGGAACCAAGCTTGCTAGCTTTGGAAGTTCTCCACAACATTTCAATAAGGAGAAGAAGATTGAATCTTGGAATCAAGCTTCATAGGTAAGTTTGATCTTCTCCAAAACTATGTTTTCATTAGTGAGTTATCATTACTGAGACATATAATGATAAATTATGTATTAGATACATAATAACATAGCTTGATGTTGAAATTAGGCTAATTAATTATGTACATATGCTTTGGAAGTATCAACACAATATGCTTGTAATTGGGTCAAAATGTTCATGTTAGACATGGAACAAAAAATTAGAGTTTTTGGAACTTAGATGATAGCTTATGGCTATGACTACCATTCTAGAATCACTTGACCACCTTTGAATGACCTAGAATTGTTCTTGAATCACTTTATTGTGGAATTCTATTTTGGTTTATGTTTTGATTCAAAGAAATACATATACGTATTTAGAATATATGTATGTTTCTTGTATAACATGTGTTGATGTTGGTTTTGATGTTAAAATTGGACTTTTAGGTGTATTGAAGTGTTTGGAGAAAATTGGAAGGGTTTAGAATTGAATTAAAGACAAAAATGCTATCTGCCAATATTTTACACAGGGCAGCGTCGCGACACTGAACTCTAAGAGCTTCGGGAATTGCGACACTCTTCCTTGTACGCCACGACGCTGAGCATTTCCAGATTGGGCGTTGTGAATCCCTAGCCCGAGCGTCGAGACACGCCGATAGCTACTGTCCATGAGCGCTGAAACTTCATTTTCTCCATTCGGAGTTTCCAGACTCCGATTTGATCCCTATTTTTCTTACGAACTCTTAACTTAATACACTAGTCTATAAAATAATTTAAAAATACACATATCTTTGATATCCATGGGTTAGATCCACTTCCGCTGCACGGGGCACCGATCCGACCCTAGAAGTCCCACATCCACCCCTACAATATCATATATTAGAAAATTCATTTTATTGGAAAATAAATTTCCCAAAAAAAATCCCAAAATATTTTCATTAACTTTTCAATGATCAACATCATTTGAATTTGTTTTAAATCCGAAGACTATATGAAGTACGGTCGTCCTAGGTTTACTATCGAGTAGCGGTGAGAAAATATTAACTCCTTAATATTTCATCTTATGACATCCCATAGACCATGAGTAAACACCTAGCAGTATGCAATGGTTCCTAATCGATGAATGAAGTGGGAAAATATATGAACATGAAAAATATATTTCGAACATGTTATCTCATTCCTTACAGTTTTATATTCCTTGTCAAACACGGACCATGGATAGGTCAAGTCCATAATAACTTATATTACTTTTAACTTTATATATATGGAATTGAAATATCTTAGGTATCATGTTTTAGCCAAATACTTCTCCATATATATAATTTATTTGGAACATCTTTAACTTTCATTATCAAAACCATCAGATCCCATCTAGATTTGCATTTGACTTCCTACACTAGTCATTCAAAACCATCGAATACTTTTCATAAGACGTGGCTAGTCGAATGATATCATATTAGTAAATCCTGATAACTTTCATAAAAGTCCAAAATGTATCATAGGTCAAAAGACATGATGACGCTAGTGTATTATAATGATGATCAATGACCTATGACAACGTTACCATGTGATCAATCATTTTTTGGTCGTGTTCGATGTTTCTTTCTTCTAATGAATCACCAACTGTTTATGTCATTATGATATGAGACTCATCATCCATTCTATTATCATCTAATGTTAATCTTATGCAACATATAACATTATTGATCCTGATATATTATTGCATCGTACAATAATCATTTGACTGAGCATATTATAAGACTTATTTGTATAAACATCGTTGACTCTCATGATCTCAAACACCTTTAAGATAACGATGCTAGTTTGACAAACGTCTCAGGACATACACATATAATATAGATAGATATAAATAATATATAAAATAATAATTGCCTTTATTACCAATAAGACTATTTATTACAAGAAAATTATTTATTTACCCTTAAAACTACAACCATAAATGATTTTAGAGCACACTCTTTAACACTGAAATATGGCGATGTCTCACTTTTGCAAAATCATTATGTTGAGGTGTATAGGGAAGTGATTGTTGATAAAGTCTCTGTGGAGTCAATTCTTTGCTCACATGCAAAAAGATTTCAATAAATATTTTTGATAAGTAATTAATGCAATTGGTTGGCATTAAATATTTGTATTAAATGTAATTAGTTGGCATTAAATGTAATTGATTGTCATTAAATATAATTGATTGGAGTAGTGTAAAATATTACCTATAAATAGCTCAATTGGTGAAAAATTAAGGCATCCTAAAAATTTATGAGTTTCTTTCATTAAAGATAAAAAAAAATCTCTAGAGTGATTTGAGAGAATTGGGGTGAGATTGTGTGTGTAAAAAAAGTGTGTGTGAGTGATTAAAAGAAAGAGAGAAAACAAAAAAGGAGAAAAAAATTCTGTAGAAATTTTCTTGTGTGTTTCTTTTATATTTTTTCTTGTAGTCCTTAAGAGTGACTGTGAGTTAAACACTTGTATGTTCTTGTAATTAAGGATTTTTCCTCTTGTTATTCAACTATAGTGAAACTCAGTAATCACAGTGGATGTAGCCTGTTAGGTCTAATTGACCGGGTGAACCACTATAAATTGTGTGTCATATTGTTTATTCTTTCCTTTTGCTGTCACTCGGTAAATTTTGAGATGTTAAAATCTCAACAACTGGTATCAGATCCAGGTTAGTGGATATCTATATTAAGTGGGAGCAATGGGTGGAGAGAGTGCCAAAGATGTTGATAAATTTGATGGAACTGACTTTCATCATTGGAGAATGCAAATTACAGATGATTTATATACAAGTTAACTAGAAGTACCCTTGGAAGGCGTGGTTCCAACAGACATGAGTCAAATAAATTGGGAGAAGCTTGACAAAAAGGATTTAGTGGTGGTCCGACTTACATTTGCTAAGAGTGTGAGTGCACATGTCATAAATGAGACAACAACAATCGGGCTTATAAGTACTATATCAGATATGTATGAGCAACTGAGTGTTGTCCAACAAATCCATTTGTTGAGGTAACTTTTCACCTTAAAGATGTCAAATGGATGCTCGGTGAATCAACATGTGGTATTGGTGAATGAGATCATTGATAAGCTTAAGCATGGCAAAAAAGCCTAAGCCCGGTCCGGCCTGGCCCGGCACACCCGGACTTTGGCCCGGGCTGGGCCTTGGAATATGAGGTCTAGATCGGGCCCGGGTTTAAAAAAATATAGTAAAACTTAAATGAAATTTCCCAAGCCCATTGCACAAGCCCAACTCACTTACTTTTTTCATATTTTGCTTAAAAGAAAAAAATTCCTGAGCCAATTGCCCAAGCCTAGTTCACCAAAAGAAAAATCAAAATTAGACCGGATGAAAAATCAAAATTTCAGTTCACCAAATCAAAATTTCCTAAGCCCATTTTCGGGGCGGATAAAGCCCGGGCCTGAGCCCGGTACCGAGCAGGGACGAGATTTTCCCAGAGTCGGCCCATTGCCACACTTAGATAAGCTACAGTCAGTGGGGATCACATTTAAAGAACACTTAAAGTGTTTGGTTTTATTAACTTCTATGTCTGATGACTGGGATACTACTGTAAATTAAATTTGCGACTCCAATGGGAAAAAAGAACTTGTGTATAAGGAGGTACGTGACACCCTACTTAGTTAAGAGGCAAGAAGAACATTGTTTCACGGAATGGCCTTATTGGCCATAAAACTGGCAAAATCCAATGTAGCTACTGGATGTAGATTTTGAGAGTTGAGGAACTGGTCCAAGAACTGATGATGATTGATTGGCGGGCCGATACTGTTACAGAGAACAATTTCGTGGAGAAGCAAATTATTGTTATTGTAGAGACTTGATCGCTAAATATATTCAGAATAAATCAATTAACTATACGTTTATGTTAATTAATTTAATCTGAATTCATTAAGGTCAGGTTATAATCTTTGCTATGTATATACTGCAAGTTTATTTCTATCTTGAAAGAAAATCTATCCAACGAATAAATCACACGTTATTATCCCACGACTAATCCAAATTCGCTATGTTGAGTTCATAAGGATTTACCAATACTATTTTATTGTTGGCCAATCAAATAAAATATGCGTTTTAGCACATAGAATAATAAATAATCAATAACAAACCCAAATGAATAAAAATATACAATTAAACTAATTAAACATGCTCAAGATCCATTACAATCCTAGATTTTATGAATTGGCTACTCATAATATTCAATAAAAATAAGCTAATCATTAATACAAGGCAAAGAACGCTAGAAAATAAAATAAAATAAAACTATAGAGAAAAAGGAAGAAAGAGAATCTAGTTTACAATCTTCATTTTAAAACGCCAACACTAGTCAACGCATTGGTTCTTGCCTTGCTCTAGGCATTCTTATATGCTCGGGAGGCTCCAAAATAAGTCATGAGGCTTGATTTTAGGTTTTAGGACGAACTTGTGCTTATATAGGAGGTCCAAATGGTATTTCCTACTCAAAAATCGAATTCTGGATGGATCTGGGGACGTCTTCCACGTTGTGACGTCGCAACACGCATGCAACAAGTTTGGACACATCGCGACAGACCAGTGTGGGTGTTTGTTGGAGTTGGTACTTGGAGCGTTAATCTGAATATGTAATGTACATTATATTTTATTATTTATTAATAAAATAACTACTTTTTCATTTCAAACCTTATTAATGGTAATGTCATTATGCATATTAGATTGATATATAAATATTTAAGAATGACATCGACCTTAGAATAGTCATGTAGTAATACTGGACACTGGGTGGTCCGACATTGAGATAATATTATTATTATAAATTATTCTTAAAGTACGTATTCCTAATCGTTGGTTTTGGAATACGGTCGAATTTCTATAACCTAGAAGATTAGCACTTGTTGTATATTGGAATTGGAGTTCCAATGGTTTAACCCGGTGAACCATGAACATGGGAAGCACGTATACACATGTGGATTTTCATTGGAGCGAATATTGAATAACTCATAGAAGATTCCTAATAGTTTGAAGTACACACCACCGTTAATAGGAATCTCCTCGAGTCGAGTAGCATATGTGATCCTTTAACTATAGGATATCATTGATTTTGTATGTGATCCTCCCCACTTTGATGACATGTATGTCAGAGACCTTTCATGGTGTGGCTGCTAGATATTCGTCGGGTGTGGATCGAAGCACTCGTTAATCACATGTGTATCAAGATAGAATCTATCGGTCCGTGTGTGTACCATAAAGGGTTTAGGTATCCATGTGAGAAAGTCACGATTCTTAATACTTTGCGCCAAAGTCGATCACCTAAGGTGGATCACTTATATCAGAAATGGTTTCTGATTAGTTGTAAAGAATCGTGGACATGTCGATATGAGATGTGCACCTCGGAAACTTGA
This sequence comes from Zanthoxylum bungeanum, assembly GCA_019454045.1. NCBI lineage: Eukaryota > Viridiplantae > Streptophyta > Magnoliopsida > Sapindales > Rutaceae > Zanthoxylum > Zanthoxylum bungeanum. The sequence continues at coordinate 6,809 of SKCR01005551.1, read as the reverse complement.
AGGTGCAATGTATGTTTCCTAAGCGCAACTCGGATAGCCTACGACAGAGGGATTGTTAAACATATGTGATGACCTCGACTTGTATAGTTCAGAAAGGTCGTTCGTTTTCTTCGCAAATTCGGAGGTGTTGAATTGCGTACATATAAGCTAGGCTTATATGACAAACGTGTCTGGATTTATAGAGTCCCACAATATGAAGTGTGCTCGTTGGGCACTTGGGTAGCCGATAATTTTTGAATAAAATAATATTTGATATTATAATTATCAACTAAAATAATTAAGTATTATTGGATAACATTGATTATTATTTTGACTCAACTGGATTAATTAAAAATCACACAAGGGCTTTATTGTAATTTTATAAATATCTCTACCATTGGAGGAGATTTTGGTAATTATAAATATGTAATTATAGGTTAATTTTGCTTGATTTAATTAGATTAAATCAAAATGGTAGACAATGAACTAATCCATTTGCTAATCTTTGTCTTGATTTAATTAGATTAAATCAATGTGGTAGACAAATGTGATTAATCACACCTAATTATATATATTTGGATAAATTTAATTAAGCCTACCTAAAAGATTATTAAGACTTTTATTAATTAAAAATTACATAAGTTTTTATATAAAATCCAAACTTGAGCAATGTTTTAATTAAGCTTGAGTTTAAGAAAGTTAAGCTTGTGAGAGTTAAAACAATTAAGAATTAGAAATATTAGCTTAAGTAAAAGAAGTGTTTAGAGAAAATTTGGAACTTTTGTACAATATTTCAACAAGGAGAAATCAAGATTGGATCTTGGAATGAAGCTTGCTAGCATTAGAGTCAAGATTGGATCTTGGAGTTAAGCTTGCTAACTTTGGAAGTTCTCCATAATATTTCAACAATGAGAAGAAAATTGGATCTTGGAATCAAGCTTATTAGGTGATTTTGATCTTCTCTAAAGCTATGTTTTCATTAATGAGTTGTTTTCATTAATGAAGCATATTGTGATGTATTATATATTAGGTACATAATTGTAACATCCCCGATACGAGAATGTTACCGGCAAGCAACATGTCTCATTGTTGCCTAAGCCTCTGACTCTTGTACTAGAACATTTTCTCTCATCTTAATGCTATGTAATGTTTACTGAATCACACATGCAAACTTAAATACTTAAATAAACTTGAATGCATGATCATGAAATCAAATGTATGCATATATATATATACATGACTAAGAGTATTTATAATATGTAAACAACATCAAACTCATGTCAATGATACAGCAAAATGACATCTCACAGGACTACACTCTATATAAACATAGCTCTCGAACAATGGACCCGACGACTAGTGACTACAGTGTAACACTTGTCCTCGATCTGGGTCTTCAAAAATAGCACATGGCTCACCAAAAGGAGAAACCTGCAAAAGAGCTGGGAAGTGGTGGGGGTGAGTCCTGAGGATCTCAATGAGTGGAGCTACAAAATAAGAAAACTGAATCAGAATATCTGAGTAAAATCATTCATTCTGAAAATGCTTTCGAAAATCATACTTGAAATCTGGGTCATTTTTTAAAATATGAGGAAAGTCTTTCTCAAAACTTATGTGAAAAATATCTCTTGTACTGTGGAAAAACTTGAAGCATGGGGGCGTTACGTATTGCCGTCCCCCTACACACCCAACTGGAGCCAGAAGTACAAATCCATGACTTTGGAGCGTTACGTATCGCCGTCCCTCAAAGCATGCCACTCATGTCCCTGAAACTAGTGGACTTGGGGCTTTACGTATCGCCGTCCCCTAGCCTTGAACTACGTGTGCACACGGTCTCTGTCCGTCAATTCCATAAGTAAGTGCTGAGTAGGTTTTTCCCCCATGCCTCGAAAACATAATTAATGCTTTTAACTTTAAAACTTTCAAAAAAAATCTCACATAATAAGTAACTAATGATTAAATAAGGCTAACGCCCTAAAACATTAAAGATAAGTCTGAAACAATAAAAAGTGTATAAAAATCAACTTGAAAAGCATCCACTCACAGATTTGAAGTCTGGTCAAGCTTCCTTCACGTCGCTGGTGGCGAATGCGGCTCCTGATGAGTATCTATATGGGATACACGAGGTTAGAATCATAAATTATAAAATATGGTTCGAAAACAAATTAAATTCCCTAATCCTATTTGGATTACTCCCTTAGTGGTGGAATTTTCTAAGCATCCCAAGATCATATCAAGTAATGAAAATACAATGTGAATACAACGAGGAAGTTACGAAATACTTACATCGAGCGGTTGAGGCGATGCGGTGATGAACAAAATTATTTTCTGCCCTCATTGGTGGTCACGGCAGTGGCTGAATTTGGCTCCTCCATTTTCGGTCCAAGGATCATCTCCATCAAGCTCCAAGCTTTGTGTTGATTCCTTGCTCACGTGTGCGGTTTCCCTATCACCTTCGCAAGACCCCGTTGTGTGCTAGCACTTGGTGACTTTGCAACAATATCATCTTGCTTTTCTCCTATTGGTTCACGGTGAAACCAGTAAAACAGAAGAAGAACAACCCACTTTGGGCGTGAGAGAGAGAGAAGAGTGGATAGAGTTGTGTTAGTTGAAAATGATTTCTAAAATCAATTAAAAACATATACAAAATTTTGTAAAAGGCTTTCCAAAAGTCAACACAAAATTTGGAGGCAAAAATGCAATAAATGCATTCCAACCACACACATCAACTATTCACATCACTCAATCAATCAAGTGACAAGTTGTCACATCAGTCAAAGTGACTAATGATTTGACGCTTGATATGACTAGTGATTTGACACTTGATGTGACTTGCGTGCCGTACTCGAATTCGAAATGAGAATGCGCTCGCAAACACTCATGGGCTCGGGTTCGTTAATTCCAAATTAACGAATTTTCCATTGCGACAAAATTAAATAATTATGCCTAGAAAAATCACTATTCACATCGCTAACGAATTAATTCTAAATTAACTCATTCGCCCGAATTAAAATCTAATTTCAATTCCGCGTCGAAATCCAATTTCGTATAATATATCGAATATATTATTTTATCAATTAATTCCAAATTAATCGTTATCTCTCTTTTAATGATATTTTATACTAGATAAAATATCTCCGTAATTAATCCCAGATTAATTTTCTCTCTCATTTAATTAATCCCAGATTAATAAAGTGCGAGTCATACGTCATCGGTGAATCTTCGGGAAGCGACCCATGAGATCCCCGAATATGTTGGCAGTAAATACGGTCGTCGGACTATCCGAACACGTAAGTACCTAGTACTATTGTACCGATTTACAAGACAAGTTGGCTTCTAGCAAAGCGCCATGCCTACCCAATTCTCCAGAAATATCCTTACAGAATATGTGATCTATATCTGGCGTAGTATACGTAGTATATCGTATCTCGATACAGTATCAGATGTCACATGCAAGGCCTGGGGCTAGAAATGTGTCTGCCCCGTACGAAGCACATATCGGATTTCTTGTAACTAGTCTCTATATCGGATAATCATGACCTAGTCATATTATCCCGATGACTGCAGTATATAAGAGAACCAGTTCCGTATCCTACGTGACCATCATCTCCACTATGACTGGAGTGATACTTCCGTCTTGACATCACACCCAACACACTACGATTCTCAATATACCCAGGAGAGGCATACACAGAACCTGTTAAAGCCATGGATGACCTAAAACCAAAGTATATTGATTGTCGCAAGTATTAGCGGTGTAAGTCTCAGGTTAAGACCAAATACCCACTACCCTGATTTCGGACTTCCATAGACACATAGTCATACTACCAATGGAATTTGAGGGGTCTATCCAGAGCGAAGCTGTTTTCTGTACCATCGGTAAAACACAACCTCCTACTACACTTGCATGAGTATCCTATACACAAATATATAAGAACTATGCCGTTATGCCCTCACAACGCGCACAAATGTAATACTAGTCTTTTACGCAGTATCGATGTCCAATCTCGATAATACTCTGACTATGGATATTTAATGATTAATCCTTCGTGGACTGATACTGTCTCATATCATCTCAATCCAGGAACTAATCATATGGACCTTTCATCATTTATATATCTTGGTGATCTAATCACAATTGATAAAAGAGCAATTTCCTTTGTCACATAGTTAATTTGTACAACAACACCATGATCTGTACAAATAGTGACGCTATGGGTCATAACTGTCCAACAATCTCCCACTTAGCCTATAGCCAGTCACTCGAGTGTCCTACACCCGAACTATGTACGGTTCGCTCAAACTACTGAGGAAAGGCTTTTATCAGCGGATTTGCATGATTATCATCTGATGCGATTTATTCGATCATCATATGCCACGATGTATGATCCGAACGAATCAGATGAATATCTGAAGTATATATCTGGATCGTTGATGAGACCATTAATTCTTTAGCCTGCGCTGTAGCCTAGCTCAGCTTCTAACATAACTATATCTAATCTAATTATATTTATTATCGACCCAAATGGCTTCTTTTGCTGCCTCAGTTGCAGCAATAATCCACTTGTGTTGTTTATTCTGTAACAGTATCTTGCTTGGAAGATTTCCAGCTCACTGTTCCATTATTCAAACTTTATAGTACCGTTGGTACGAATTTTAGTCGTTATTATCGGTTAGGAAACTTGCAACAGTGAACCCAGTCACTTCAAGTTCTTCTTCTCCATAGTATAAGACAACATCCTTAGATCTCTAAGATACTAAAGCATGTTCTTAACATCAATCCAATGACCATCACTTGGATTGGCCTGATTGTGACTCCATATGCTCAAAGCGTATGAGACACCAGGTCACGTACATTTTTCAATGTACGATATCTCGGAGAGCATTAACAACTTTAAATTTATCCCGGTAGATTTTTATTCCTAGAATAAAGGTTGTTTCTCCCAAGAATTATACGGAGAATTTTTCTTATGAAAGCCAAGCTTTCACCGATTATATTATGGGAATATCATTTCCAAGAAATGACATATTATCATTATTTAGGAGATTCATTATCAGTACGCTGCCACTAACCTCCTTATATACATAAGAATCATTTTCGTTTTGAATTAAATCATACACCATTATGATTACATCAAAACGATAATTCCAAGAATCCAATGCTTGCTTCAATCCATCCATGGATTGAATAACCTGCAAACCTTGTTTGCTAGTTTTGGTACAACAAAACCGTCAGGATGTTATAAACATCCTTCAAAAGGTTTCCGTTAAGGAAAGCGATTTTGGCATTCCAGCTGCCATATTTCATAAATGAAACATGCAGCATCAGCAAGCATTATCCAAATGGATTTACCGTTTCAACAAGTAAAAGGTTTCGTTGTAATCGACACAATATTGATAACGATACCTTTTTGCTACAAGCCTAGCTTAGTACGTTGGTATGTTTCCTTCCATGTATGTCTTCCTGAAGAATTATATAGTACCAATAGGCACAATGCCTTTTGGTACATCAACTAGTATCCAAACATAGTTGATATACATGGAATCCATTTCGTATATCATGGCACTTGCCATGTTAGGGAGTCGATACCTTGTATCACTTCCTCATACGTAGTCAGTTCGTATTCCTCAATAAGATTGACATCCTTTCGAGGTGAGATCAGAAACCATACCCCAGGTTGTTTTCTGACTCTCTTCGACTTACGTGGTTCTTTTGTATTCGAAGATTATTGGTATAGTTTCATCCTTGATAAACTATTTGTGTTCCATTAAGGAATCAGTGCCTGGAATAGTATTACTCCGATTTTCATCGAGTTTTATTTTCCTCCCACTTACCACTGCATTTAGGTATTCCTCTTAGGAAAACAGCATGGCGAGCAACAATTACATTCTTCTCTTGTGAGATGTATAAGTACTATACTTTGGTATCCCTAGGATAACCTACAACTTGGCACTTATGCGATTTGGGTTCTGGTTTGGTATCATCCAAACAAATGCCTAGCATACCCAAATCATCAGGAATGAGAAAACCTAGTTTCTTTCCTGTTCATGTCTAATATGAAATCTGTCTAACAGACTTTATGGAACCTTATTCAAAATACGTTCTGCACTGTTTATGCTAATCCATTAAAGGAAATGGTAGCTCAGAGCGACTCATGATTAGCCTTATCATGTCTAACATAATTCAATTTATCCTATCGGACACACCGTCAAATTGACGTGTTCCGGGAGGAGTCCTCATTGAAAGAATATTATATTATTTCAAGTATATGAGAAACTTATTGCTTAAGTATTTTCATCATGGTCTAACCGTGATGGTTTTATACTTTAGCCGATCTATTTGTCTATTTCGTGTCCAAACTATAAAAGTTTCCGATTTGTGTTTCAAAAGAAACACAAAAACATAATGCGATGCCACATCCGTAAAGGTCACGAAATATTCATATCCACCTCTAGCCTAGCTAGACATGGGCCCACTTGCTTCACTATGAACTAGGGCTAACAGATCGGTGGCAGTTATACTTTTACCAAGTAAAGGTGTTTTAGGCACTTTGCCTAATAAACTAGATTCATAGACTTTATTTGATTGAAATCAAATATGTCATAGTACCCACTCTTCGAAAGTGTGGATATACGAGTCTTGTTTAATTGTGTCCCAGACAACAATGCCACAAATAAGTCTCAACAGATCAAATCAGTTTGATCTATTTGTTTGTCATGTTAGATGTTTGAGATATATTTATATTAAAATATAAATGCTGTTATTCACATCTAATGTGTTTATCTCAATATCATCTTTATATAATAAAACACTTTAGTGTTCTAGAATA
>SKCR01005550.1:0-25755 GCA_019454045.1 Zanthoxylum bungeanum | reverse complement strand
TCGTGGGATTGATATTTTTCTATACTACTTGAACGATACGTACGCTTGCGTTATACGTGTGTGTTACGCCGGTCAAGTTTTTGGCGCCGTTGCCGGGGACTTATTTATCTTTCACTATTAGTTTTAAGGTTAGATACCGTTACTTGTATCTAATTTTCTTTTTACTTATTGTTTTTATTTTCTTATGTCAGGTTCTCAGAAACTTTATGAGACGAACCAGAAGCTTTGAACTTCGACCGCTTGACCCGGAAATTGAAAGAACCATCAGACAGTTGAGAAGGGAACGACGAGAAAGCCAAGAAGCTTTAGTCAACATGGAACCTGAACCTTTGAATGTTTTGCACCACCAATTCCCATTCGAGACAGAACCATTCCGGTGGTTGACAGACTCATTTCTTGTATTGTACTTCCTCATTTAAGCAAAATGCGGGTGACATCAAAACATGCATTCAGATGATTCAGCAGTCAGTTCAGTTTGGAGGAAATGCAATTGAAGACCCTAATACCCACATCAGCAACTTCCTGGAAGTTTGCGGCACTTTCAATTACAACCGAGAGGCTGAAGAAGCAATTAGACTGCATGTTTTTCCATACTCCTTGAAGGACAGAGCTAAAGCTTGGCTACATTCACTACCAGCAGGTTCCATCACAACTTGGAACATTTTAGCCACCAAATTTCTTGCAAAGTACTTTCCACCAGCCAGAACTGGAAAACTAAGAAATGACATCACATCATTTGTACAACAAGACTCGAAAACTCTCTACGAAGCTTGGGAAAGGTACAAAGATTTGCTCCGGAAATGTCCTCATCATGAGATTCCAAAATGGCTTCAAGTCCAAACTTTCTATAATAGACTTTCTGGAATAATGAGAACCACAATCGATGCTGCTGCTGGAGGAGCCCTGATGGCAAAAGGAGAAGATCAAGCCTGGGACCTAATTGAAGAAATGGCCAACAACAATTCTTTGTGGCCAACAGAAAGGAGCATGATCCAAAGAATTGCAGGAATTTATGAAAGTGGAGTCAATACAGCAGTCAATACCAAGCTGGATCAGATATGCAAATTCATGGAGACTTTTACCACTGGATCCACAAGTTCACCATATGGACGAGCACCGGAACCAAACCAACTTGAAGAAACTGTGAATTATGTCAATAATTTCAACAGACAGGGGAACAATCCATATTCCAACACCTACAACCCAGGGTGGAGGAATCATCCTAATTTTTCATGGAGTAACAATTCAGGCAAAAGAACAATCCACCACCTGGATTCCAACAGAACTATTCACCACCTGGATTTCAGCAACAAAACAAAGGCCAGGAGCAGACAAATGAACCAGGATAGCAGAAGTGCTGGCTCAGTTAAAAAAGTATGATGCTATGATTCAGAGCCAATCAGCTTCTATTAAAGCACTGGAGAATCAAATCGGCCAACTGGCCAATGCTCAGAGTTACAGACCACCAGGAAATCTTCCCAGCAACACAGAACCAAATCCAAGGAACCGAGGAAAAGAGCAAATTCAAGCCATTACTTTGAAAAGCGGTACTGAGATCAACAAAGATGTAGGGATCAAGGCAACAATTGAGGAAATTCCAAAAGATGCAGTTCCACAGATGGAGGAAAAAGAAGCAAAGGAAAAAGAAAAAGATCAGATCATTCCACCTCCACCTTTTCCTCAGCGACTTCAGAAAAACAAACTGGACAAGCAGTTTGCTCGTTTCTTGGAGGTATTCAAAAAGTTGCATATCAACATTCCATTTGCAGAAGCCTTGGAAGAAATGCCCAGCTATGTAAAATTCATGAAAGATATTCTTTCACGAAAACGGAGATTGGGAGACTACGAAACAGTAGCATTAACGGAAGAATGCAGCACCAATTCAGAGGAAACTTCCCCCGAAGTTGAAAGATCCTGGCAGTTTCACAGTTCCATGCACCATTGGAGAACATTACAGGATAGGAATATACCTGTCGGGCGGGGGTAGCCTTAATTGGAACTTAATCTTAATGAATCTAGGTAATTTGGTTGACATAGACATATGGTTCAATTGGATTATACTAGGTATTTGTAATTGACCATCGGAAGAGGCTTTCACATAATTTAGTGTTCTAGGTTATAAATCAATATATTACCCAACTATAGGATAACCACTTCATCTTTAAATAATATTTAAAAGATTCACAACCCTAGATAGTTTTTAATATTGAATTTTCTTAAAACTTACTTTCGAACAATTTTATTTACTTGTCTTTAAATTTAGAATCGTCGCCATTCAAATCAATCAAACAACCTGTTAGATACTAGTAATCATTTGACTTCATAAAATTAATAGCTTAGGTATTAAGTCCTCGTGGATCAATATTTTTCTATACTACTTGAACGATACGTACGCTTGCGTTATACGTGTGTGTTTACGCCGGTCAGTGACTTAGTTACTTTTTTCTGATGAAACATGGATAGAATATTTTGACTGGTTCAAAGATATTCGATCTGAAGTTTTGAAAACTGTACCTTTAAAATTCATCATAAGTCTTTGAATTGTTCAAAGAGGTTTGATATGATCAAATATATGAATTTATGGCAATTTTTTTAAGGTTATTGAATGAATACGATTCTTACTCAATATAATTCTTCTACGATTTCATCTTGATGGAATTGGTAAGTGGGAATAATCAAATCTTATATATGATTTGATTCGTTTGATATTGAGAGTTACCAAATTTGTTTCAATACTCTTGGGGATATGCTCCAGTAACACTAATTCATCATTTTAATTAATGTTCCATTAGTTTCTACAGTTGCGTATATGATGTGTATAAGTAGAAAATTCGAATCTTGAAATGTTTGAGATTTGAATCTATCTTTTGTATAATTGTTATATAATTGATATCACTTGCGCCTCGGAGGTACGAGTAGAAGTTTATCATTTATTTTATTTAATGGAATATTGTATTCTATTTGATAAAATATCTTTTCTACGATCTCGAGTAATAAAATTGTTTATTACTTAGTGTGTAACATTGGATGTTGACTATTGTAGAAAAGACTTGACTTATTGAAGTCAAATATAATGATAAACTATAAATGGAACTACATAATTAATAAGATGAAAATACCTTTTATTACTTCCATATAAGTGTTATTGGATGTCAGAATCATTCGCAAAATATTTGATACTTAATGGTTCTGTTGTTTTCTTATCGAAGAAAATTATCTTAGAACTTATATTGAGAACAATATTTGATATCGATTTCGGAAATTAGCATTAGACTATAGATCTAAGATTGTTCATAGCTTACTATGATCAAGTTTGGAACTTGATTGAGCTTTTATTATGAATTGTTCATAGAATGTGCAAATGGTTTACGCAACAAAAGAACAGTGAGCTTATTAATGGTTTGACCTTTATAGTATGACAGTGAGAAAAGTTATACTCAGCAATCTATTGTAGATTCTGAGGAAACTTGTCTCTAGTCACACTGATTGAATAATTTAAGATTTGATGGTTAATGCTGATATTAATTTGTATATTTTAGCTAAAAAATACAAAATGGCGTTTCTAAATGGTTTCTTCAGATAAGAGATCCATTGTGATTTCTTAGTTTGAAGAATTCATTTGGGAATGGCCCTGGAGTTTGTATTATGCTAAGATTACAATTTAGTATATTAGCTTATAGAGCCTATTGTAGACTCGAATGAGCTTTCTGGAAATTTATGTTCTCTAATTTTGATATCAATCAGATTGTCTGATTTTATCAAAACATAGAGAATACATATGAGATAGAGGGTTAGTGGGAGCATACAAATTTCTTTCTAGTATTTTACATCATAATGACATTATCATTATTAAGGTAATAATGAGATGTTAATGAGGTAAAAGGTTTACCTGAGTCTTATTTTCTCCATGAAAGAAGTGGGAGTGGTCTCTATTATATTTGATATAAAGTTTTGTATAAGATATAAAAATAAGATACTTGTGAGATACTTCTATTAATTGTACATTAGATATGATCCAATAAAGGATGCAACAAGACTATCTGTATGACAGTTAGTATAACTGTTTGACAAGTAGTATGTGTCTTATATATAGTATTCATCTTTCGCAAATGATGATTCCTTTTTCGAAAGTGATGTTGACTAGAATGTCTAATCAATCTTATGCATCATAGGATGATGGCATAATGAATACTATATTGAGTACGAAAGGGATATCAATTTAATCGTAATTGTTACGAGTTATTTTGATATTCTCTAGACCATAAGATGAGTCTTGAAACATGTTCGTTATTATCTTTGAGATATTAAGAACGACTTTCTAATTAATAGAGAATAAAGTTCACAACCATTAGGGTCAGATTAGTTTTGAGTCTAATTATGACGTTAGACAGTCTACGTCATAAAAAGTCAGAAAATATGCAGTGGGAGTGTCACAGATGATTCCACTACAAGAGTGGAGTTAGTTGTAACTTATGAAGTTGCATAGTGACCTCGTAGATTAGAAGTTTGTTATTAGTATTGTGTTTGCGGTTGTCTACATATTAATTTGGATTTGATCCGTAAATACTTAGACAACTTAGTAGCTAAAACACAATGTTGATATGACATATGAGTCATGTTGATGTAAAACTAAGTTTCTACAAAAATATGAATGATGCTTGCTAAGGAAAATGATTGTGTTTGTTGGACAAACTCAATATGTCGGAGCGGGCTTACTTGCTGTTACCTACATCTTGAGCGCTATGTGAGTTTTTGAGGGCCATGAGTATGTGATACATATTGGGATGTGTATATGATACCATGGATTGGCACTAGAGCAAGTAGGAGAAATTGTTAGGGTTGGTACTCTGAGCACCAATCCGGTTCGTATTTATGTCTGATTCATGAATACGAGCAATATATTTTTCCATAATATTACTAATTTAAATGGTAGCACCTCTTGTCTTTTATATACGTATTCGATCTAATTTCGATTAGATTGAAACTAAATCTCGTTTAGTGATATGTATGTATATTAGACAAAGACCCCAGGACTTACAACGTAATGCGCAGTTACAACATAGTTTGTAATTGACATTGGGAAGTGTCACTATAAGTTGTATATTCTCAAATTAAGTTCCTGGTCAAGATTTACTGACACGGGTTGATTAATAAAATCCACTGAGACCAGTACATGTCGTATATCGGACTAGGTCCGATGGTTTATCCCAATGAACCATGAGTCTTGGGAGACTCGTATAAACGTGTAGGTATTTATTTGATAAACACTGAATGACTCACCGAAGATTTCCTAATAGATGGTATACCAACGTCTTCTCGGGTTGAGTAGCATAATGATTCTTTGACTTGAGATACCACTTTGGATATATGAGTTATCCTCCACACTAGATGGCAGTCACGTCACCGATCTATTTAGATCAGACCTCCGCCCGTTCGTTGGGTGTGGACTCATGTTCATGATATCATGTGAGTATCAAGAAAGGATCCGTCAGTTCTGTGTAAATGGCATATGTAGTCCATATGTGATTAGCAATCTGTTAAATCTACGACCATAATATACTTCGGAAGTAAGTTCTGAATGTTATTTAGAGATTGCTAATAGATACGTCGAATGGATTATTCCTATAGAGATTTGACGTTTATATCTATATCTCTGGAATAATCCGGATACCTGCGACAGATGGATTATACGTATGCAGTGACCTCGACCTGTATGATTCAACGAGTTTATCTGTGGTCTTCATAATTTACGGGTGGGTGAATTATGGACACGAAATTAGATTTTGTGACGGATATGCCTGAATCTAGAGAGTCTCACTAATGAAATATACTCGTAGAGCACTAGGGCAACTGTTATGAATAATACTGATTATTTATAACTTGTTTAACGGTTAAACGAAAAATACATGAGATCGGAACCTAACAGTCATTTCCGAATTAATGTGTATTTCTATTTAATACTTGATTTTATTAAATACCCATTAATAAAATATCAAATTGTGATATTTGGCATATATCATTAATATATGTATTTGAGATATTTAATGTAAATATAATACATATATTTAATATATTTGTATTTAATTATTTAATTATTAAATAATTAAATGAATTAATAAAATAAATATCTTAATAATGATTTGCTTTATTAAAGTTGGAAAATGGCCTTATTCTATTGGAACACTTTTTGATTTGCTTTATTTTTTGTGGACTAATGAAAATTAAACAAATTGAAATAAATTGTTATTATTTTTTGTTTAATGTTTTTCAGCCATTATCAACAAAAAAGGGATACAAAATGGTTGGTTGTTCAATTGTTTTTCCAGTGAACAAAACACAAGTTTAACAAAATTGCAAAAGGAGTTAAGAGCATTTTTGAAGGAAAAAACAAATGGAAAACTTAAGTATTTTTGGAAAATTGGTAAGTATTCCTCAACTTCCTTCAACATGAAAATTATTTCAATTAATCTTAGCTTCAATTTGTGTTGCTAAGTTGATGTCTCAACTCTTTGAGTTTGTAATTATATGTGTTTAAAGCTTGTTGGATGTGATTAGCATGTATGTATAATTTATAAGCTTATTAGTGTAATCAAGCTTAAAAGATTAATTTGTAAGCTAAGTTGCCATTCTAGAGTTGATTAGCCATTCATAATTAACCTAGAATTGTTCTTGATTAATTTCATGATGGTGAGACTTGATTGGTGAGGTAATTGATTGATTAAAGTGTCGAATTTTGTCAATTTAATGTAAATTATGTAATTGGACTAATTTATGAAATTAGGGTTCAAAACCTATTCCAATGTTGAGGCTTTTCATATATATGATATAATTTGATGTATATTTGATGTATGTCAAATTTGGAATTGATTGGATTTGATCTTGATGTGTTTTGAACAAATTGGGCCAAATTGTAATTAATACAAAATCTGGGCTGTTTTCGTAATTCTGGAAAATTCTGGGCAGTTTCGGAATTCTGAAAAATTTTCTGGTTTATGTTGCAAATTGTATAAATTATTTTGAGATTGATTTAGAATCAATTAAATATGTATTTGACAATTTAAGGACCAAAATGATTAATTTACAAAGTTTAGGGGTCTCATAGCAATTAATGATAAATCTGATTTTTCAGATAAAAATTCAGTATTTATTTATTGAGTAATTATATAAATTGGTTTATTTTAATTGCCCAAGAAAATATTTATCGGAAATTGTTTCGGAGTGAAAATATGCGAAAACGGTGAAAAACGGCATTACCGGGTAACGGCTGCCCAAACAGTGAACTGGGCACTGTTCTGGCAGCCCATGAACTGTCCAAATATTTTTGGGGCTGACCTGGGCAGTCCCCATAAGCATTGGTCAGTCGGTTCGGCCGGAAACGCATTTTATTCTATTTTACGGAAAAATGTTTTCGTAGTTTCGTGATTTTTCTATATTATTTATGTCGTTATATGATATCGAATAAATATGTTTAGGTGAAATATGAATGAATTATTAATATTTGATATTAAATAATTAATTCCTAAATTAAAAAATTTTAAACTACGATTTCACCCGAACAACGTTTATTCCGCTGCGCATCTCTTATTTGACCCCAATACTAGAGATAAGTTTCTGATATATGGAGAAGATGAGCTACAAGTTAAGGGTTATACAGACTCTGAAATTTAGGGAGATCCAGATGATAGAAAGCCTACATCAGGGTAAATATTTACCCTTTACGGTGGTACGGTTAGTTGGCGATGTTCAAAGCAAGGCTCAACAGTTGATTCCACTATTGAGACGGAATTTATAGCGACTTCAAAAGCTGCTAAAGAAATTGTTTGGATTATAAATTTTATCACAAAATTTGGCGTTGTGCCTAGTATTACGGATTCGATCCCATTGTACTGTGATAATAGCGGAACCATTGCACAAGCTAAGAAGCCGATGACGCATTCCAAGTCTAAGCACGTGGAAAGGAATACCGCGTAATTAGAGAGATTATTGAACGAAAAGACATAGTGGATTTGAAAGTTCAAGGACTAGACAACATTGCAGACCTGCTTACAAATGCCTTACCTCATAAGTTATTCGATAAACATGTGAAGGATATGAGACTGCGGTACCATCCAGATTGGCACTAAGCAAGTGGGGGTTTGTTGGAGTTGGTGCTTTGAGCACCAATCCGAATTGTATATATTATTATTTATTAATAAAATAACTATATTTTCATTTCATACCTTTGTAATGATATTGTCATTATGCGTATTAGATTGATGTATAGATATGTTAAGAATGACATCGACCTTAGAATAGTCTTGTAGTAATACTGGAAATTAGGTGGTCCGACTTTGGGATAAGTATTACTATTGTAAATTATTCTTAAATTATATATATTCCTAGTCGTTGGTTTTGGAATACAGTTGAATTCCTATAACCTAGAAGACTAGCACATGTCGTATATTAGAATTAGAGTTCCAATGGTTTAAACCCGATGTATCATGAGCTTTGGAAGCTCGTGTAGACATATGGGTATTTGTTGGACCAAATACTGAATAACTCACAGGTGATTCCTAATAGTTGGAAGTACACACCACCGTCAATAGGAATCTCATCGAGTCGAGTAGCATATGTAATCCTTTGACTATAGGACATCGTTGATTTTGTGTGAGATCTTCCACACTATGATGCCATGTATGTCAGAAATCTTTCATGGTCTGGCCTCTAGATGTTTGTTAGGTGTGGACCGATGCACTATTTAATCAAGTGCGAAGCAAGATATAATTCATTGGCCCATATGTGTACCATAAGGGGTTTAGGTATCCATGTAAGTAAAGTCACGATTCTTAAAGCTTTGGCCAAATTCGATCACCTATGGTGGATCGCATTAGTTGTAAAAAATCATGGACATGTCGACATGAGATGTGCGCTATGGAAATTTAACGGTGTATTCTATGTTTCCTAAGCATAACTTGGATAGCCTACGACAGAGAGATTGTTAAACATATGTGATGACCTCGACTTGTATAGCTCAGAAAGGTCGTTCTTGTTCTTCACGAATTCAGAGGTTGCCGAATTACGTACATATTGGCTGGGCTTATATGACGAACGTGTCTGAACTTAGAGAATCCCAATATGAAGTGTACTCGTTGACCACTTGGGTAGCTGATTAATTTTGATAACAAATAATATTCGATATTATAATTATCAACTAAGATAATAAAGTGTTATTGGATAACATTGATTATTTACTTTGACCTAATTGGATTAATTCAATAATTACACAAAGACTTAATTGTAAAATCATAATTATCTCTACCATTTGAGGATATTATGGTAATTATAAGTATGTAATAATATGTGGTTTTGGCTTGATTTAATTGGATTAAATTAAAGTGGCAAATATTGAACTAATCAATTTCCTAATCATTGCCTTGATTTAATTGGATTAAATCAAAATGGTAGACAATAGAGATTAGTCACACTTAATTATACATATTTAGAAAAATTAGATTAAGCCCGTATAAAAATTGATTGGAACTTTTATTAATTAAAAATTTCCTAAGTTTTGCTATAAATAGCAAGCTTTAGGAAGGTTTTAATTAAGCAAAGCAAAAAGCTTAAGAAAACTAAATACAAGCAATTCTTGAAGAAATTAGCCTAAATTAGAGAAGTGTTTAGAGAAGCTTTGTGAGGTCTCTACAACATTTCATATAGGATAAATCAAGATTGGATCTTGGAGTGAAGCTTGCTAGCATTGGAATCAAGATTGGATCTTGGAGTCAAGCTTGCAAACCTTGTGATGAGAACCTGCCTGGAGCGAAGCCAGACAAACCCACACAAGATTGAAATCGTTCCCAAGAAAAACCAAGACAGTTTGGATAAAAACTCTAAACCTCTGAAGAACAAGCAACAAAAACCTAGAGTGCTAATAGGGGCGCCATAAAGGGTTAGCAGTCCTTTGATAAGCCAAAACCAGTGAGAACAAATTGAGGATTTCAATGCTCACGAATTGATAAAATATTTTATTGAAAAGAGAGTTGTGAAACATAACCAAAACTCTAACCCACAAGGATAAAACCCTAACCCACAAGGATAAAACGAAACTACCTACACGCCAACAGTCGCGTATCCTAAAACTAAGCTAAGCTATCCCCACGTGCAAACCCTTGCACGCTTAACCTAATTCCCAAACATAAAATAATAATCTAAAAAAACACTCAAACGTAAATAACGGGCCGAAATAAAACAAATGTCAAGCCCTAAATAAATGAATAACAAATGCCAAATAACTATAATAGAATAGGCCTAAGTAACTCGTTGCTCCGCGGCCTAAATAAGATTCACCATCTTGGGTTCATCCAGCGTCAAGCCCATACTCAATGAAGTAGAAGTACGAGAATAGTCAAATACTATCTTCTGTATGAATCCATGCATAGCTTCCTGGATCTTCTTAGCTCGAGACCTCGTGATTGGACCTTCTGGAACTTATACTGTGGCGGTCCATCCATCATGGGCTGCATCCTGGGCGGATGTATCCTGGGCCTCATCATTCCCCCTCTCTTCGAAAGGATTCGACCTCGAATCTGCATCAAACAAAGAAAGATCAGAAACATTAAATGATGCAGAAACATTATACTCACCTGGAAAATCCACTTTGTAGGCATTGTCAATGATTTTCTCAAGAATCTGAAACGGGCCATCGTCTCTGGGTTGGAGTTTGGATTGTGGTTGCTTTGGGAAGTGCTCTTTTCGCATGTGTACCCAAACCCAATCACCGGGTTCGAAAGAGACACGACGTCTACCCTTGTTGGCATGCGAGGCATATTGTTCATTCTTCTTCTCAATGTGTTTTCTTGCTTTCTCATGTATGGACTTGACCAGGTCGGCCTTGCGCTTACCATCCAGGCTCACCTTCTCATCAACGGGAAAATACAATAAATCCTGAGGTGTTAGTGGGTTAAATCCATACACGATTTCAAAAGGAGAATAAGAAGTAGTGGAATGAATACTACGATTATATGCCAACTCAATGAAAGGTAAACATTCTTCCCATGTCTTCAAATTCTTAGAAATGACAGTATGTAATAGTTGGGACAGGGTCCTGTTAACGACTTCAGTTCTACCGTCAGTCTGTGGATGACAAGTGGTGGAAAATAACAGTTTAGTTCCCAGCCTACCCCATAAAATTTTCCAAAAATGACTTAAAAACTTCGCATCCTTGTCCGATATTATACTCCGAGGTACTCCATGTAAGCGAACAACCTCACTAAAAAATAAGTCAGCAATGTGTGTGGCATCATCTGATTTGTGACATGCAATAAAATGTGCCATCTTGCTAAAACGGTCAACTACAACAAAAATAAAGTCCCGGCCCTTCCTAGATCTAGGCAATCCTAACACAAAGTCCATGGAAATATCTATCCATGGTGCTTGAGGAACATGTAAAGGTGTATAAAGCCCATGTGGTTGAACTTTAGATTTTGCTTTCCTACAAGGAATGCAACCAGTACAAATGTGTATGACATGCTTCTTCATTTTAGGCCAATAAAAATATTCATGCAAGATATCCAATGTTTTCGTAACACCAAAATGACCCATAAGACCCCCACTATGTGCTTCACGGACCAATAATTCACGCATAGAACAACTAGGCATACACAATTTATTCTCTTTAAATAAAAAATCATCTTGTCTGTAAAATTTACCATAAGCACATTTGTCACATGTAATGTAGATCTCAGAGAAGTCATGATCACTTGTATACAAATCTTTGATAAAGTCAAAACCAAGAAAATTAGAACTCAAGGATGTAAGTAAAACATACCTGCGGGAAAGTGCATCAGCAACCACATTCTCCTTACCTTGCTTATATCGAATGACATATGGGAAGGTCTCCACGAACTCCATCCATTTTGCATGCCGTTTGTTAAGTTTTCCTTGACCATTGATATGTCGCAGAGATTCATGGTCAGTGTGAATCACGAACTCTTTTGGCCAGCGGTAATGATGCCAAGTTTCCAGCGCTCTGACTAGGGCATAAAACTCTTTGTCGTGGGTTGGGTAACGCAACGCTGCACCGTTGAGCTTTTCACTGAAGAAAGCTATAGGACGTTGTTCCTGCATAAGTACTGCCCCAATACCGACACCTGAAGCATCACACTCAATCTCGAAAGTTTGGTTAAAGTTAGGTAAGGCTAAAACAAGAGTCGAACATAATCGATCTTTAAGAAGTTTAAAGGCATTCTCTTGTTCCTCCCCCCAATGGAAACCATCATTTTTCTTTACGACTTCAGTAAGTGGTGCAGCGATAGTGCTAAAGTCTTTTACAAACCTCTTATAGAAACTGGCTAGCCCATGGAAACTCCTAACCTCAGTGATGCTCTTAGGTTTAGGCCACTCACGAATGGCCTTGACCTTGTTTTCATCAACCTCAATGCCTTGAGCACTAATGACATACCTTAGAAATATCACTTTTTCCATGAAAAAATCACATTTTTTGAGGTTAGCATAGAATAATTATTTCCTCAAAACATCAAACACAGCTCGCACATGTCCTACATGCTCTTCTAAATTCTTGTTGTACACTAAAATATCATCAAAATATACGACTACAAATTTACCCAAAAAGGCACGCAAAATATGATGCATTAGACGCATAAAGGTGCTGAGGGCATTTGTAAGCCCAAATGGCATCACAAGCCACTCATATAACCCATATTTTGTTTTAAAGGCAGAATTTCATTCATCCTCTTGTTGGGAAGCGGCCACGAGTGCGCAGCGAAAAATCAAAAATAAATCAAATTATGATGCCGCTATCCCTTTGCCCAAGACCCATTTGTTTTGATTATTCTACAAGCCTAGGCATGTTACTATATATATTCTAAGCATAAAAACTCATAAAACATGCAAAGAACATAAACCTAAACATGATAACTATCATAAGAACTTTAATTAAAATAAAGAAAGAAAAGACTAACTTGAACCGAAGACTCCTCAAGTCCTCCCTCCAATCTACAATCTTTTCTCGAACTCAGCAAGCTCTTCCAC
Organism: Zanthoxylum bungeanum; assembly: GCA_019454045.1. Lineage (NCBI taxonomy): Eukaryota > Viridiplantae > Streptophyta > Magnoliopsida > Sapindales > Rutaceae > Zanthoxylum > Zanthoxylum bungeanum. The sequence goes on along the minus strand of SKCR01005550.1, from coordinate 12,726 downwards.
ATTCCAAAGAGGCACCCAAGTGTGTGGCCTCCAAAGGTGCACACACCAAAGCCAAAAATCAACGGCAAGACTATGCCTTGAGTGCACGAGTATTTTGCTCTTGGTGCTAGCCTAGGCAAATACCTCAAAAACTTTTAACTCGAGATTCATCTAGTCAATTAAACTTAAGGATCCTCAAAATCAGTGGCTTACTCTTAAACTTTAGAGTTGCTCACTTATATAAACCCAAGATATGAAAGGTTTTGGTGTAAAAATTTATAAAGAATTCTTTGGGTTTATATAGGTGCTCCAAAGACAACAAAATTAATTAAGAATCTGATGTGAGATAAATGCTAATTTAATCTTAGCCATTGGATCTTAATTTAGTGGTTTAATGAGATTATAAAACCCTAATAAGAGTTTGGGCCAAATTGGAATTCAAAACAAATAACAAATAATTTTTTTTTACTATTCATGTTTTTTTTTATTCCAATTCCCAAAATGCCTCTATCGTGATTCACCAATCCCTAAGCCACTATGGAACCTCATAAATGATCTGTTCAATAATTAAACTCATTGAACCATTTATGAACAATTCCTATAGCAATCATATATGCTGTTAAATTTGTACTGTGCACTGTTAACCATTGATTTTGACTTTTTTGTGTGTGACCTTTTGGGTTCCCCTCAAATTGGACATGAAATGAATCATGATAATTTAATCGAACATAAATTATCCTCCGATCATATGGTCGTTCGATTTCAATGACCAAGGTTGACATCTAGCAACATGCCAAGGCCCCCAAATGAGAAGGAAAGATATATACCCATTCTGTATACGATTCACATATGATACATTGTGACGCCATTCTTTATCGCGGGAAGCACTTCCAGCTCCGTGATGAACTTCTTTATCCAGACTGCTTCTTTAGCTGCCTCAGATGTTGCAATATACTCTGCTTTAGTGGTGGATTCCACTGTAGTTGACTGCTTTGAGATTTTCCAACTGACAGCACCGCCATTCAAAGTAAACAGATATCTTGTTTGCGATCTGCTGTCATCCCTATCGGTCTGAAAGCTCGCATCACAGTAACCAATGACTTTCATCTTATAACAATCTCTGTATGTCAAAAACACATCCTTAGTTCTTCTCAGATACTTGAGGATTGTTTTGACATATGCCCAGTGTTGCTCACCAGGATTTACCTGATTCCTGCTCGTTATGCTAAGAGCATAAGAGACATCAGGTCTTGTACATAGTATGGCGTACATGATTGATCCTATTGCTGAAGTATAAGGGTTCTACTCATACGCTCTCTATCTGAAGCAGTATGTGGACATTGCTCCTTAGATAATTTGATTCCATGACAAGTAGGTAAATTACCTCTTTTGGAATCTTCCATTTTGAATCTTTTCAAAACTTTATCTATGTACATAGATTGAGAAAGTCCTAACAACCTCTTAGATCTATTACATTAGATCTTAATGTCAAGGATGTAGGCTGATTCTCCCAAATCTTTCATGGAGAAATTTTGAGATAACCATTGCTTGGTGGCTTGCATCATGAGAATATCATTCCTGATGATTAATATTTCATTGACATATAATACAAGAAATACAACAACACTCATACTACTTTTCCTGTAAACACAAGGCTCGTCTACATTTTTGATGAAGTCAAATTCTTTGATTGTCTCATCAAATCGTATATTCCAACTTCTGGAGGCTTGCTTGAGTCCATAAATGGATCGTTTAAGCTTGCATACTTTATTATGATCATCCTTAGATGCAAACCCCTCAGGTTGTGTCATATAGACTTCCTCTACGAGGTTCCCATTAAGGAAAGCTGTTTTGACATCCATCTGCCAAATCTCATAATCAAAGTGTGCAGCTAGTGCCAGTAAAATTCGAATGGACTTTATCATTGCAGCCTATGAGTTTTGTCCCTTCAGGTGCATCCCCCAAGTCACAGACTTGATTATGGTACATATAGTCTATTTCGGATTTCATCGCCTCAAGCCACTTGACTGAATCAATGTCACGCATTGCATCATCATAACTGGTGGGATTGTCTTTATCAATGACCTGATCATGTTCCTCATCAATATGGAAACCATATCTTTCAGGCTCATGTCTTTCCCTACCAGACATTCTAAGTTTATAACCTTGTGGTTGTTCCGTCGCTTCCCTTTTGAGGGGCCTGTGATTTTATTCTATGTTAGTTTGTTATTCTCGTACCTCATCGAGGTCAAGTCTACTCCCACTATGTTTCTTGAGAAGTGATTCATTCTCTAGAAATTTAGCATTTCGTGAGACAAATGTTCTTTGTTCATTTGGGACATAAAACACGTATGCTCTTGAGTTCAAGACATATCCTACAAACTTACATTTAACTGCCCTATCATCCAATTTGTTAGTTTGTGTGAGCTTAATATATGCGTCACATCCGCAAACTCTTAGATAACTAAGACTAAGACGTTTCCCTGACCATAACTAATATGATGTTTGACTAACAGTCTTGGAAGGTACTTGGTTTAGTAGTAGTGTTGCAGTTTCTAAATCAAGACCCCAAAATGAAAGAGGTAGATCTGTGTCTGGCATCATTGATTGGACCATATCCAATAATGTCCAATTTCTCCTTTCAGAGACCCCATTATGCTGTGGAGTTCCCGGAGGAGTCCACTGGGAAACAATGTCATTTTCTCTCAAGTAATCTTGAAATTCGTCGCTTAAGTATTCACCACCTCGGTCAGACCTTAGTGACTTAATACTTTTATTAAGCTGGTTTTCTACTTCAGCTTTGAAGACTTTGAATTTCTCAAAGGCTTCAGATTTGTACCGCATAAGGTACATATACCCATATCGCGAGTGATCATCGATAAAGGTAATGAAGTAGAAGAATCCACCTCTAGCGGTGACTTACATTGGTCCGCATACATCAGAGTGTATGAGTTCTAATGTCTCCGCTGCACACTATACTTTACCTTTGAAGGGTAATTTGGTCATTTTACCAAGTACACAAGACTCACAAGTTCCATAAGGTTCATATTTGAAGGGTCTGAAATACCCATCCTTATGTAGCTTAGTTAATCTTGTTTCATTGATATGACCTAAACGACTGTGCCATAGAAGTGATTCATTGAGATTATTCGAGTTAACGTTGTATATATTAGAGGTTGAACATTCTTTGTTAGTTTGTAAGACATAGATACCATTATTCAAAATACCATCTCCATATTTAATTTCATTGAAATAAATAGAACATTTATTACAACTTATTAGGCATGAAAAGCCTTTATTACATAAAGAAGAAATTGAAATGATGTTCTTTACTAGAGAAGGTACATAAACACAATCTTCTAAGTCTAAAACTAAACCATTCTGAAAAACTAATGAATAAGTCCCCACGCACAATGCAGCCAGTTTTGCTCCATTACCCATGAGTAAGTCAACCTCCTCATGACGGAGTCTCCTACTGTTTCTCAGGCCCTACACATTGTTACATAAGTGAGTCCCACAACCGGTGTCAAACACCCAAGTAGAAGGTTCAGAGTTTTGAGAATATAGTTCAATCATTTACAACATACCTGAAGCATTGGGCTTTTTGGCCTCTTGGGCTTCCCTAGCTTCCTTGGCTTTCAAGGATCTGCAGTCTTTCTTCCAATGACCATTCTTTCCACAAAAGAAACATTTCACCTTTCCTTTTTTCTTCTCCACCTTACCATTGGGCTTTAGGTGATCTGGAGCCTTGGCCTTGCCCTTATTTTTCTTTGGGCCTCGTGGCTTCAAGTCTGTACCCGTAAGCATGACAGAGGTTTTAAGCTCCGGTTTCAAGTCCTTCTCTGCTTGCTTTATCAGATTGTACAATTCTGCTAAAGTAGCTTCTTTATTAGACATATGAAACTGTATAATAAAGTTAGAGAAGTCTTTTGGTAAGGACTGAATAATTAGATCGTGACCTATCTCATGATCCATGATGAACCCGAGGTTGGCCATATTTTCAATGTGGCCAATCATCTTAAGCACGTGTCCACTAACAGATCCTTCCTTATACCTTGTTTGGAATAAAACACATGACACTTGGAATCTCACGGTATGAAAAGAAGTTGCATACAACTCCTTCAAGTGAAAGATGATGGTTTGAGCATCTATATCTTCGTGAGCTTTCTGAAGTTCGTCCGACATAGAGCCAAGAATTATGCAAACTGCTTGCTCATCATCATCAACATGTTTCTTCCAAGCATCAAATGTATTTTGGTCAGCATCTTCTGCGGGTTCAGGGGGAAATGGTCTTTCAAGAACATAGAAAATCTTTTCTTGTCGTAAGATAATTTTAAAGTTTCTAAACCAGTCATTGTAGTTGTCCCCTTTGAGCTTATGCTCATCAAAGATGGAACGAAGTGATACTATGTTTGCCATTTGAATGTTTGTTAAATATTTTAACCCACATGTTAAGAGAGAATGTTAAAATTAGGAATATGATTTCATTAATGTTTCATAATAACATGAGGTTTTAATATTATGAAGTTGCTCTCACTCAATTGTTTTAAAATTTTAAGCAAATCGCATCAACCTCAATATGATGGATTTCTTGTGGGCAAGGGTCCCATTATCATCATTTCATAACTCTGACTAGGGCCGGTCGTTATAAAATACGATAATTAGGTAGGTTCCCAACCAATTTATGATATATATCACAATTCCTTGATCATTGGGTTGGGCAATCAAACATGTCATAGCTTATGCTAGTCCTTGTGGACACCCAATCTTTGCCACTAAGTTATAAGACCACGCCTAAGGGTCGCTGCGTCTTATGACTTAGAAAAGTCAAACCATTGTCAATAATATGATTTAGGGACAAATTGGTATTGGTCAGTCTGGTAAAGCCTAGTCCTGCCAATACAGTTTAAGCCCTTTGGGTCTATAATTTACAATGAGAGACAAATTTTAGACTTAAATTATTATTGAGGATTTTAGCAAGTTTAAGTGAATAATTGTCAAATGGATTCCTCCATTGAAAATTCCCCAGATGGAGGGTGGAGCGAACTCTCTTAAATACTCTTACCTCTTAGGCTCTTATTGCCTTAGTGACAGGAATAAACAATAGATCCTCCAAATTAGTCCAACACTTTAAATATGCTTTAAGGTAAGCTTTGAGTAAATGATTATCTAGATGTTTTCACAACTTTTCCTTTTGGCTATAAAAAGGTAGTGAGTGAATGAAGACACCAAATCATTAGCTAACTCTAGTAATAACTTTGGTTAAATTAACTTTAGTTTGGAAAGTTTTATTAACTCCTCGGTCCCACCCACTTGTATCTTTTATAATGTCTTTTATTATAAACAAGTGATTTGTATTTATTAGCCTTAAAGGTAATAAATCTCTAAGTTCATCACAAAATAATTACTTAGCTAAGGGATAAACAATGCACTCTCTATTTCCTTAGAAAGTCTCTAGATGTTTGCACCCTAAAATAATCATGCCAATTCTAATCATACATAGAATCATCAAGCATATTAGTTTTAATATGTTGGAATTATTTTAGGCATTAAATAACTTTGATTAATATTTAATTATGATATTGCATTTTATTTTAATCAAATAAATTTACTATTCACATTTTTTTACAGATGCATGAACTTTAAATACAATGTCACAATTCAAATCTTAACCAAATAATGCAAACCTTGTGCCTAAAAGTAAGTTCAGGGTGTTAGCTTTCCAACGAGCTTTTACACACCCGATTTCAAGTTCAAATGAGAGAGAACTAATTAAAACAAAAACGACGCTCTGATACCACTGTTGGGAAGCGGCCGTGAGTGCGCAGTGAAAAATCAAAAATAAATCAAATTATGATGCCGCTATCCCTTTGCCCAAGACCCATTTGTTTTTATTATTCTACAAGCCTAGGCATGTTACTATATATATCATAAGCATACAAACTCATAAAACATGCAAATAACATAAACCTAAACATGCTAACTATCATAAGAACTCTAATTAAAATAAAGAAAGAAAAAGACTTACATGAGCCGAAGACTCCTTCAGTCCTCCCTCCAATCTACAAGCTTTTCTCGAACTCAGCAAGCTCTTCCACGTTCCAAAGAGCCACCCAAGTGTGTGGCCTCCAAAGGTGCACACACCAAAGCCAAAACTCAACGGCAAGACTATGCCTTGAGTGCACGGGTATTTTGCCCTTGGTGCTAGCCTAGGCAAATACCTCAAAAACTTTTAGCTCGAGATTCCTCTAGTCAATTAGACTTAAGGATCCTCAAAATCAGTGGTTTACTCTTAAACTTTAGAGTTTCTCACTTATATAAACCCAAGATATGAAAGGTTTTGGTGTAACAATTTGTAAAGAATTCTTTAGGTTTATATAGGTGCTCCAAAGACAAAAAAATTAATTAAGAATCTGATGTGGGATAAACGCTAATTTAATCTTAGCTACTGGATCTTAATTTAGTGGTTTAATGAGATTATAAAACCCTAATAAGAGTTTGGGCCGAATTGGAATTCAAAACAAATAACAAATTAAAAAAAATTTATATTCACGTTAATATTCACGTTACTATTCATGTTACTATTCACGTTTATTTATTTATTCCAATTCCGAAAGTGCCTCTATCGTCATTCACTAATCCCTAAGCCACTATGGAACCTCATAAATGATCTGTTCAATAATTAAACACATTGAACCATTTATGAACAATTCCTACAACAATCATATATGCTGTTAAATTTGTATTGTGCACTGTTAACCATTGATTTCGACTTTGTTGTGTGTGACCTTTTGGGTTCCCCTCAAATTGGACATGAAATGAATCGTGATAATTTAATCGAACATTAATTATCCCCTGATCAGATGGTCGTTCGATTTCAATGACCAAGGTTGACATCTAGCAATATGCCAATGCCTCCAAATGAGAAGGAAAGATATATACCCATTCTGTATGCGATTTACATATGATACAGTCCCTCACCTCACTGTATACCCACCGTTTGACCTAGGGTATGGAAAATGTCTACCCATATAGTCAAAGGTATGATGTTGATAGTGTCATGAATCATGCTAACCCCAAGAATCTCACATGATTCTTCTGCTGCGGCCCCAGTCTCAAGCACTAATCACACATATCAATCCGCGAACTGGAATACTACTCTTATAAGAAAATATTATCCGAGAGAGTGGCGATTCTCTGTTATATCTTTACAAACTTCATGTGTTTCAACAAATGACCCAATCATACCCTTATGACCGGATCTTTTGAACCGGGGAAGGAGAATGTCAAAGTTATTTGATCCACACATAAGATTGTAAAGACCTCAAGTCTAAAGACTAGTCATACAATCGATACATGAAAGTTCTCACATACACATGGGATAAATACTCCATGTGAAAACTTTCGGCGGTCAGTTCGATGGACACGAGCAACTCATGCATCCATGTGATACACCAAGCAGACGGATCTCCGTTAGTAGCCTATGAGATCGGCTACCCCACTTAAGGGCGGATCATATCATCATGCTAGTCTCTCCGCTTTGTGAACGCCCATATTATTCACAAAACTATACTAGGAACGTTTATGAGTAATGATTCTCATAAGATAAGAATTATAAAATTCAATTTCGGGTCAATTTTGACCCGACCTGAAATGTCGGGTCGAGTCACGGGATTTAGTTGGAAAACTTGGGTCTGACTCGACCTGACCCGATGTAAATAATATAATAATTATAATATATAGATTTTTAATGATACAACTTTTACCACAAACAAGCTAAAATGGTAAACACCTTGCCGAGTCATCCAATATTTCCAAGTTCGAATCCTAGTGTAAGTAAATTTTGAAATTTTAGTTTATTAAAAAAAATGTAATTGGTGAGATTCGAACTCAAGATTAGTTTGATATTAACCAATTACTTTGCCATCTCGGGCACTCACCTGCCTTATTAACTTTGTATCAATGAAATATATATATATATTATATTTACTGAATTTTTATGGTGATCTGACCGACACGCAGTTTTTTGACCCGACCCGTTCTGACCCGACTCGCGCGGGTTATGTACTCAATTTTCGGGTTTCAGGTCGACTGACCCGACCCGATCGGGTCATTAAAAAATCAAAAAAAACCCGACCCGACCCGTGAACACCCCTAGCACAGACTCATGCTCTCTCGTACGTACCCTTTGCTCACTAACTCTTCCACTTGCTTTTGGAGCTCATTAGTTTCCTCAGGGTTGCTGCGGTAAGCTGGTCGATTATGAATGACCGCCCCTGGGATGAAATCGATTTGATGCTCAATAACACGAATTGGTGGTAAACCATGAGGGATCTCATTCGCAAACACATCACCATAATCCTACAATAAAGAAGTAAACACACTAGGCAAAACAATGTTAGGGTTAGTGTCATCAGAACTCAGAAGGGTTTCTCTATACAGAATGAGGATCATCACTTTATTCCTGGCATACTCTCTCCTCAATTCTCCCTCTTTAGCAAAGAAGCTATTTTTCATTCGACCCACACTCTCATTATTTTGTGCACGCTCACTGTTTCTCTCGCTCACTCCCCTGGAACTATTAACCTCATCCTCTCGACTCTCATCCTCGATCTCACCTGCGGGTGTTTGCACTGTGGAAGCCTGTAGCTTCATTTGGTCTTCAAAGACTTCCCGTGACGTCAACGGAATAAGTGTAACCTTTCTTCTATCTTTCTCAAAACAATATTTGTTACGAAACCCATCATGCATCACTCTCCTGTCAAACTGCCAAGGACGCCCTAGTAATAGATGTCCAGCTTGCATTGGAACTACATCACACAACACCTCATCCTTGTATTTACCAATAGTGAAACTACACAAGACCTGTTTATTGACTTTAACCTCACCACTGTTATTCAACCACTGCAAACGATACGGCTTAGGGTGTTTAAGTAAAGTCAAACCCATCTTATCAACAAGTATTGTACTAGCCACATTAGTACAACTGCCCCCATCGATAATCATATTGCATACCTTATTCTGGACCAGACATCTAGTATGGAATATATTATCTCGCTGTTGTACCATATCATAGTCAACCTTTGCCTGGGTATTTAAAGCACGGCGGGTCACAAGGGACTCCCCCTTGGCTGCATACTCAACCCCTTTCTTCATCAGTGGCGACCTCCAAATCGGGTGCCTCCTCCAAGACATCCTCACCATCTGAAATTACTTCACCATCACCCCCATATACATGGTCCTTATGTTAGGGCACTGTGATGCTATATGGCCACTCCCTAAACATTTGAAACATTTAAGGTCACGACTTCTATTTGGTGGGGTCTCGAATTTTGGTTTAGGCTTGGTGGTGGTATCTTCCCTTGCCTTTGGAGCCTCTGATCTAAACCTAGATGTGGTGCCATCTTTTTCATTATCTCCCCATTTCGGCTTCCATGTATTGGTTGGACCCGAATTTCCCCTGAATGTAGTTTTTCGCTTGAGTTGGCGTTTCACTTTCATTTTCATACGTACTATGTCCTCTAATTCCATTTAATATTACAGTTCCACTACATTCGCAATCTCCCTATTTAACCATCTTAGAAATCGGGCTATAGTTGCCTCTCGGTCTTCCACGATATTGGCGCGAATCATTACAATTTCCATCTCCTTGTGGTAGTTTTCGACACTCCCCCCCTGTGTAAGATTCTGAAGTTTATGATACAGATCTCGATAGTAATGGTTCGGTAAAAACCTCTTCCTCATAACTATTTTCAATTCGGCCCATGTAGTGATCGGACGCTCCCTATGCCTTCGAATGTTGATCATCATTTGATCCCACTAGACAAGTGCATAATCAGTAAATTCAATAACCGCCAACTTAACCTTCTTAAGCTTGGAATAATTGTGACAGTAAAAAAGAAGCTCTAGCTTACGTTCCCACTCTAGATAAGCTTTGGGGTTACTCTTGCCTTGTAAATGAGGGATTGCCATCTTGATTTTACCCAAATCACTATCTTCCTCATTCTCATGATTCCTCCTAAACGGCCTTTCATTCCTACCTCTTCTAGGCCGAAATTCACCCATCTCCACCTCTGATACTCTATCAAACTCCTCATCATAATCAAACTCATTCTCGGCCTCCATCTTATCCATGGGTACAGTACGCCGCCCACCAGTCCAAGGGGGTACGTGCCTTGCCTCATTAGCTCTAGTCGGCTGTGTTGGCCTATTCCTCTGTGGAGTATTGTGTCTCATCGCTTGCACCTCATCTCGAACATCCATCATCAATTCTAATACTCGCACAAACTCATGCTGAAGTGCTGTCACTGTATTCGCCACATCCCGCAATTGAGGCTCCTGTCGGGAATTGACACTTTGACTTGAGGCTACGCCTTCTCTAGACATGTTTCCTTTTTCTCTTTTTTTTTTTGCTTTTTTTTAAGCTGCACAAACGTTAGTAATGAAATAAAATAAAGAACAACTAAAATAAAGAGAAAAACAAAATCCTCACAATTCCAATTCTCTCGTGTTTGTCACTCAAATGGCTTTTACCCGAAACTAAGCTCACACACTCTTGCCTTTTACCACTCTTGCCCTCAGATGAGTTCTTAAAGGATTTGAACTTGTAGGAAAGAACAAACCCTTAATGTTGTCCCAAATAGCACTGTTCAGCTCAATCAAAAGTACAACAGAGAGGTAGACACAAACGGAAGGGAAACAAGATGCGGATACGTTTTACGAGAATTGATAAAGAAAATGCTAGTGAAATGCAATGGAAGAAGGAAAGGCAAAGACACTAGCGATTGCGGTAAGGAAGACAGCAGGTAAGCGATTACACTCGAAATTTGGAATTTTTAAACACGCACAAGTCAACTACCTCAATCACCTCGTCTTGACAATACGACTGCTAGGAAAAAAATTGCACGTAGGCAAAATTTTAAAATTTTTGTAATTTTTTAAAATTGCGTCCCGCATACCTCCTAAAACATTTGATATTGTGGATTTGACCTGATTTCGATTGCTTCAAAAATCTCACCAAATTTTACCTACTGCCGCAAGGAGTTTGGGGTCTTAGAACCCTAGGTTACGCAAATCGTACAAACACAATTTAAGGGAAAGACACAATCAGAAAAAGAAATACCCACAACGCAGAGACCAAAAGACGCAAAACAGACGCAAAACAACACATGTAACAGAAGAAACAATGGTGATATAAGATAACAAAATAAAACGCAGGAAGAAAAAAAACAAAAACGCAGGAAAACAAACGCGATAATATAATGAACGAAATAAATTTTTTTTTTAGAACATATATGTGAACTGACCTTGGAACCTTTGCTCCTGATACCAATTGATGAGAACCTGCCTGGAGCGAAGCCAGACAAACCCACACAAGGTTGAAATCGTTCCTAAGAAAAACCAAGACAGTTCTGATAAAAACTCTAAACCTCTGAAAAACAAGCAACAGAAACCTAGAGTGCTAATAGGGGCGCTACAAAGGGTTATCAGTCCCTTGATAAGCCAAAACCAGTGAGAACAAATTGAGGATCTCATTGCTCACGAATTGATAAAATATTTTATTGAAAAGTGATTTGTGAAACATAGCGAAAGAGTTAGCCTTTTATAAGGAGGCTGCAACCAAAACACTAACCCACAAGGATAAAACGAAACTACCCACACGCCAACAGGCGCGTATCCTAAAACTAAGCTAAGTTATCCCCACGTGCAAACCCTTGCACGCTTAACCTAATTCCCAAACATAACATAATAATCTAAAAAACAATCAAACGTAAATAACGGGCCGAAATAAAATAAATGTCAAGCCCTAAATAAATGAATAACAATGCCAAATAACTATTATAGAATAGGCCTAAGTAACTCGTTGCTTGATGAGCAGAAAATATATCAATATTTACCACCCCCATTTAACTTAATATTTTGTTTAGTTTCTCTGGTTTGATGAATGTTTTGATGTGTTTTAGTTTATTTTGCAGATAAAATAATATCGGGTCTCAATGAAATCATTTAGGATGAAATATGGGTCAATAAGGGCAATTGGGGACTTGATATATTAATTTGGATATTAGAAACTTGAAAAGGGCGTTTTGACGAAGTGCAGTTTTGGAAATTCCAGTTTTGCGCATCTGTCGTATTTTGGGCATAACTTTTTACGCAGATATCGGATTGAGCTGATTCAAGTGCCAGAGTAAAGAAGACTCAAGATATACAACTTTGAAAGAGAAAATATTTTCGAATTATGAAGATTTCATGACCGAATTGATGAACCATCCAGAAGTATGTGATGTGTAATTATTAAAGTCATTATCAATCATTTTCAAGCAAAATATAAATTAATAAATAATTAATAAAAATTATCAAATCAACAACAAACAAGATAAGCAATTAGTGGAGCAATTATGGATTTGGTGGAGTAATTAGTGGAGAAATTAATAATGGATTTGGTGGAGAATTTGATGGATGATTTGATGGAGGCAAAATTTTGCCTATAAATACCAAGCCATTTCATTTGTAAAATTCATACTTCTTCTAAGGAATTCCTTATGAATAAATAAGAAGAGTGTTATCTAGTTTGTTTATTTTTAGTTTTCAGTAATTAATTTTCAGTTTCACACTTTCTTTTCTTTACTTTTCAGTTTTTACTTTCCGCAATTTACTTTTACGCACAGTACTTTTCTTTCTTTAATTTTTCAATTTTTACTTTTCAGTAATAAGGAGGTAATTTCCCAAGTTAGGGTGAAAGGTAAT
>SKCR01005549.1:0-25784 GCA_019454045.1 Zanthoxylum bungeanum | reverse complement strand
ATTATGGATGCCATTTGTTTTTTATATGCATGCTCTTAGGTTGTTGGTATGGTTATTGTCAATAAGTGCTTTATGTGACAAAAATTAGATTAGGGTTAATTTTTTATTTTTATTTGGATGTATTTAATGTTTTTATTTATGAAGATATCGATTTTTTTTGGAAGTCCATCTAATTCTTAACATTTGGTTTATAATTTCAATTTTGTGCCAGATATCATATTGTTGGGGGATTGTTGCAGGCTTCTCAACAAGTATCATGAATTTTGGTGGGGGCATGACATTTTGATGGGACTTTAAGAGTAGTTTTTGAATATATATATGTTAATTTAAAGATTGTCTATGGAGTTTTTGTATTCATCATGTGATACTGTTGAATTGATTAATACGATTAATCTATTATATTGCGAATTTTATATAAATGTAATTTTTTAGTTTTTTATTTCATTGAGTTGGTATATATTTATATATATATATTTATGATTAATTTAATTACAAAAAATAAGAAATATAATTGTGAAATAATACGATTTTTAAATTTTAAAAGATATTGACGGATATTGATACTATAGTAACAATAATTACTGACACTAAAAATCAAATATATGCGATATACTGATACTGCAGTAACAAAATTTACTGACACTATAGTATCACTAAATACTGATGATATAGTGTCAATAATTTACTGACACTAAAATAGTGTGAGAGATTACTGATACCATAGTGTCAATAATTCTGATACTACAGTATTAACGTTACTGACACTAAGAATCACTGACACTAGAAACTAGTGTCAGTGATTTCTGGCTGCGGCAACACTGACACATTTATATAGTGTCAGTAAAACCCTTTACTGACACTAATTTAGTATCAGTTAAAAGCCTTTTTTCTTGTAGTGATGCCTTGTGGTACAACAACTAGTATCCAAAATAGTTGTTAAACATGGAATCCATTCCGGACTCATGGCACTTTGCCATAATAGGGAGTCGATACCTTGTATCACTTCCTCAAAATGTAGTCGGTGGTATACCTTCATAAGATTGAAATCTTTATGAGGTTAGATCAGAAACCCATACCCTAGGTTATTTTCTGACTCTATCCGATCTACTCAGTTCTTGTGTATTCGAAGATTAATGGTATAGATTCATCATAGATGAACTATTTGTGTTCCATTAAGGACTTCGTGCCTTGAACAGTATTACTCCGATTTTCATCGAGTATCACTATCCTCCCACTGACCACTGCATATCGGTATTCCTCTTAGAAAAACCGCATGGTGAGCAACAATCACATTGTTCTCATGTGAGATTTATAAGTACTATTATGGTTTCCCTTAGGATAACCTATATTGGCACTTATCCCATTTGGGTCCTTAGTTTGGTATCATCCAAACGTTATGCCTGGCATACCCAAATTATCAGGAATGAGAAACCTCGTTTCTTCCCTGTTCATATCCTATATGACATCTGTCAAACAGATTTATATGGAACCTTATTCTAAATAAGTTATTGCACTGTTAAAACTTATCCGTTGAAGGAAATGGTAGCTCAGAACGACTCATGATTAGCCTTATCATGTCTAACATGATTCGGTTAATCCGTTCGGACACATCGTCACTTTGACGTGTTCCGAGAGGAGTCCTCATCTGAAAGAATACCATACTCTTTCATGTATGTACGAAACTTACTGCTTAAGTATTTTCCATTACGGTCTTACCGTGGCGGAATAATACTATAGCCGATCTGTTTATTTACTTCGTGTCGAAACTCAAAAGTTTACGATCTGCGTTCTTCAAAAGAAACACATAACCATAACGTGATGCCACATCCGTTAAGGTCACGAAATATTCATGTTCACATCTAGCCTAGCTAGATATAGGCCCACTTACTTCACCATGAATAGGGCTAACAGATCGGTGGCCCTTTTACTATTACCAAGTAAATAGTATTTTAGGTACTTTACCTAATAAACTAGATTCGCAGACCTTATTTGAATAGTGAAATCAGTCCTAGTACCCACTCTTCAAAAGTGTGGATATACGAGTCTCGTTAAATTGTGTCCTAGACAACAATGCCACAAATAAGTCTCTATTGATCAAATCAATTTGAGCTATTTATTTGTCATTTTACATGTTTGAGATTTTATTTATATTCAAAATATAAATTCTGTTATTTACATCTAATGTATTTATCTCAGTATCATCTTTATATAATAAAACACTTAGTGTTCTATAATATAAAGGTTTTATCTGCAACGGATTAAACACTGATATAGAGATAATATCTCTAGTCAAACTAGTTACATTATAACAGTTCCTAATTTAAGTATATACCCAAAGGGTAGTTCCTAAACTTAGGTATCTACGGTCGAAACAGCGACTTTCGTCCCGTTTCTGATTCGCAGAGCAATCTCAGCTTGAAGTCAGTATCCTGCTCAAAGCAGATTCTGAACATCAATACATATATTTTATGTACCACACTAAGTATTTAAAATCTAATTTCAATACTAGTTGTGAACATAACTAAGATAAATATTTTTAAAGTTAGAGCCTCGCCCTTTCTTTAATTCCTTCGTGTCTGCCATATCCAAATGGTAGTCACTTTGGGATATGTCAATTATCCTTTCAATATTTCAGAAACCTTAGGCCAAGCCTTGGGTTCTTAGAATATCGAAACGATGTGCACCTCGTGCTACATGCCCAATTGCAAACTTTCACTTTATCTCCTCTAGAATAGTCAATTAATTCTCCAAGAATTATAAATTGCAATTTTAATACTTCTTAAATCTAAAATTAGATTTATGACAAGTATATTAAATTAAGCATTAAAGTCATCATCACATAAATCTTCCAAAGATTTTATGCTCTACTTATTTTGCTTAATTTTGGGCGTAAGGTATAATAAGTTATTTTATCAAATAAAGTAACCTATTATTTATTCCCAATTTTAAAATTAAATCATTTAAAATATTTTAATCCCAGATTATATTTTAAATATCCAACTTTTCAATTTTATCTTGATTACAATAGTCCAACTATTTAATCAACGATTAGTGGTACTATATATATTATAATGATTATAATAGTCCAACTATATAATCAATATATCAAATAATCCAAATTAATTAACCTCAATTACATTGATTACTAAAATTCAATTATAAAATCAACTGTAAACTGAAATTAATTAATTCAAATATATTGATTAATATAATCCAATTATATATAATCAAGTATAATACAGTCCAACTGTTTATTTAAACAACAATTTAAATATTAGTCCAACTAACATTTAATATAACGACGAAATAATTTAAATGAGCGCGTATGGCGAGTAATTGAACGAGTATTGCAAATTCAATTCTTGCCTCCCACCTTTTTTCTTCGAGCCTCTAACCCTCTGTCGAGTACTCGGGAAACCGTGTTTCCTAGTGGGCTAGGATCCCGTTAAATATCACACAATCTTGACTTTGGCCAACAAATTGTATGATAATTAACTAGGTAGATCTCGAAGATCAATTGGATCTCATCCAACTCCTAGATCCAGTAGGTGGACATCCAAGTCCCAAACATATATCTTATATATGCCTATACATCGAATGTATACCCTAACCTTTTTCCTCTGAATCAACTAGGCCTTGGCTTTGGCACAACAAACCTAGTGATCCCAGTCAAGCGCGGACCCATTGACATGGAAGCTTCGTAATCAATGTCAATGGACAAGAAGTGGTCTTGACTTTGGCCAACAAACCACAACTTGGACACGACACCGATATGGAACAAAGCCTCGTGATTAAAACACATCTTTGACGGACAAGGGCTTGACTTTGGCCAACAACCCCTGCCAATCTCGGATCTTGAGTAAGAATCACTCAATGGAAGGAAAATAAACGCTTGATATTTAACGAGGGTTTTTCGCGTGCAAATTGGCTACCAATTTTATTATCTTTGTTAAGGTCTCATCATCATACACCCTTAAACATGCATTCTAAACACATAATAAAGCGCATATGATAAAATAATAATGATATACGGATGGATATTTTACATTGATCCTAGATCAAATCTCTCACTTTCTCTCTCCAAGCTAGCACTTGTATTACTTCTACCCGTTACACTACACTTCTAAAGAAACCTCATTTACATGGAGGGGAATAGGTGAGAAGAGAATACAAAGAAATAGGAGATAAGGCTGGACTCGCAGGTCCAATTAATAAATCAAATTTATTACAATTTCCAAAATCGCCCCACCCGCTAATATCCATCCGATATACATTATTCAAACATCACAACCATGTATTCATACAAGCATGTTATCAATCAATCTAATCCAATTAATTAATCTTGATAATTAGTGATCATCCAATGTTCAAACAACGATTTGATTTTGTTCGAGTCAAACTCGTATTGCGAACATGTACTCAAAGTATGATTTCTACGAATTAAATTAAATTACATAATTAAATCCAATTTAATACGCATTTAATTCTAATTCATTATTTAATTCCAAATTAAATATTACACTTTATAAAATAAACCTTTACGACTTAAATTCCAAATTTAATCGTTACGGGTCTCAAAGCCCGATTAATATCCAATATTAATTTAATTAAAGTCCAATGGGCTTTTAATTAATTTCTTGAGGCGTGGACTTTTGGTCAACTCGGGTCAACCCGCAACCAAAGTCCAATCCGGGAGTTACCCCATAAGCCCATAAATTAATTTAGGCCCATTAGGCCCAATTAAACGTTAAAGGTTCATTAGTCGCATTTGGGCCTTTTGGAAGCGGTTTTGGGCCTAATTGGATCCAACCAATTTTGGCCTAAACCAACTTTGTACAACAAAGTCCAATAAACCCAATAACAACTTAAAAAGCCCAAATCCAATTTTAAGCCCATTTTAATTAAATTACAAAATCCAATTTTACAATTCAATTAAACAAAGTGCATAGCATTATTAATTACCCAAATCAAATTTCAAAACATCAAATTTTTCCAATTAATCATGCTTAACATCAATGAATCATGTCCAACATGATTTGATCAAAATCAAACCCAATTTCATGCTTCAAGTGTCTCGGCCAAAGAGGGAAATTATGCCCAAATCAAATTCAATCCAATTGAACCCAATCAAACATAAATTCAACATCCCCAAATGATTTCTAAGTAATCCAATGAATGAACAAAAAAATCAAAAAACCAAGACATTAGGGCACTTGCCAAATTCGGCCATCACAAGCAAATTGGGGAAAAATTGTTCCAAACACTTTTCATCAAATTGATCTAATCAATCATCAATTAAACAACATTTAAGCATTCTAAATCATCCAATTTCATTTAACATGCTCAAAATCAAGTTTACCCAAATTTGTCATGCCCAAAATTTGGGGAAAAATGGATCCAACCAAATTTCATGAAATTGATTATGCACAACATCAATTCAACCTCATTCAAGCATACTATACTAAACAATTTAATCATTTGATGCTCAATTGAGTTTACCCAAATTAAAGTTTTGACCAACAATAAGCAAATTGGGGAAAATCAATCCAATCAATTTTTCTTCAAATTGATTACATATAACTCTAATTTATCATATACAAGCATTCTTAAACAAACAATTTGTCAAAATCATGCTTAAATCAAAAAGCCCCAAATTTGCTCAAGAACCCTAAATTCGTTTTATGCAACCAATAGCTCAAGATACCATTATTGAGAGTCAATCAAGTCCCAAGGATCACAAACATGCATAAAAACGAGTTGAATACACAAATAAGGAGGTGCGGAATAAACTCACATTGATCGGTTGGATGCTACGAAGATGGACCAAATTCGCACTTCATGTTTCTCTGCCTCCATCAAGCTCGGTTTTTGACTCCTGTGAACTGCAGTGGACTGCACGGTGGGGGCTGTTTTGATGCTCCAAAATCGGCCATGCAAGACTCCATTGAAGCTCCAAGCTTTAAGCTTTCCAAGCTCACAAATTCGTTTCCCTATCACCTATGTATAACCCAAGGTGTGCTAGCACTTCTTCATCTTCCTTGCTTCTCTTCTTGATTCGGTCATACCAAATATTTTGAGAAGAAATCGGCAGTGAGCCGTGAGAGGGAGAAGAGAGAAAGAGAGGGAAAATTATTTCTACAAGAAACCGTAAATGAGAGAGAGAATTGTGTAAAAGTAAAATGTAATTTTGGTTTATATATTTTTCCAAAAATTAAAATAAACCATATACAACTTTTCAATTTTCCAAAATACCAAAAGTCAAAAAGCCAAAAGCAAAAAGCAAAAAGCTTTCAATCAACTTTTCACCCATCACTTCTACTTTTACTTTAAGTCACATCACATCACTTTAATAAAGTGACATGTTGTCAAGTCACATCACTCAAAGTGACAATTGATTTGACGCATGATGTGACTAACGATTTGACGCTTGATGCGACTTGGGTACCGCGCTCGAATTCGAAATGCGAATGCGCTCACAATCACTCTCGGGCTCGGTTTCGCTAATTCCAAATTAACGATTTTTTTCGTCGCGTCGTAATTAAATGATTACGCCTAGCGAATTCACTATTCACGTCGCTAACGAATTAATTCTAAATTAATTCGTTCGCCCGAATTAAAATCTAATTTTAATTCCGCGTTGAAATCCAATTTCTTATAATATATCGAATATATTATTTTATCGATTAATTCCAAATTAATCGTTCTCTCTTTTAACGATATTTTATCCGAGATAAAATATCTCCGTAATTAATCCCAGATTATTTTCTCTTTCTAGAAATTAATCTTCTCTCTCTACTAATTAATCCCAGATTAATTATAGTGCGAGTCATACATCATCGGTGAATCTTCAGGAAGCGACCCATGAGATCTCCGGATATGTTGGCAGTAAATACGGTCGTCGGACTATCCGAACACGTAAGTATCGCGTACTACGTTTATACCGATTTACAAGACAAGGTTGGCTTCTAGCAAAGCGCCATGCCTACCTAATTCTCCAGAAATATTCTTACAGGAATATATAGATCTGTATCAAGCGTAGTATACCGTAGTATTGTGCATATCGGCCCAGTATCGGATAGTCACGTGCTAGGGCTGGGGCTGGATAAGTGTCTACCCCGTCCGAAGCACATGTCGGATGTCTGGTAACTAGTCTCTATAATCGGATATGCATGACCTAGTCATAACATCCCGATGGTTGCGCAACACTTAAGAGCACTAGTACCGTATCCTGCGTGACATCATCTCCATATGACTGAAGTGATACTTCCGTCTTGACATTACACCCAATACACTACGACTCTCTGATAAACCCAGAGTGGAGTACGCAGAACCGGTTAAAGCCCTGTACCACCAAGACCAAAGTCTATCGATTATCATAAGTATTAGTGATGTAAGTCTCAGGTTAAGACTATACACACCTACCTTGATTTCGGCCTCCCATAGACACATAGTCATAATACCAATGGGATTCCGAGGGGTCTATCCAGAGCGAAGCTGTTTCCCGTACCATCGGTGAAACACGACCTCCTATCGCACTTGCATAAGTATCCAATACTTATATATATGAGAACTATGCAGTTGTGCCCTCACAACGCGCACAAGTGTAATACTAGCCTATTCCGCATTATTGATGTCCTGTCTCGATAATACTATACTCGGCTAGGGATATTTAATGATTAATCCTTCGTGGACTGATACTGTCTCATATCATCTCAATCTAAGAACTAATCATATGGACCTCTCTTCATTTATATATCTATGGTGATTTAATCACAAATGATGAGAGTGCAATTTCCTTGTCACATAGTTAATTTGCTACAACAACACAATGATCTGTGCAAATAGTGACGCTATGGGTCATTTTATCCAACAAGCACACCAAATGAAATGAAATCGTCCTGAATTTATAGGGAAAATTTTGGCTTTGCGGGTCACGACGCGTGGCCATTGCGCGTCGCACGAAGACTGGCTGCTTTGATTCATATCTGATGACATGGCGATAAGGAATCTGTTGGCCCAATAGAATGTTGACACATGGCACTTTGGATGATTAACTCAATAATTATACTGACGTGGTGATGATGTGGCGACACATGGCGATGTGGATTATCGACACCATATGATTGTGACACGTGGCACGCGATGATTGGCTGATGATGACGTGGCTGACACGTGGCAAACTGAATTGGCATGTGGCTGATGTGGATGTCTACGTGGACGACACATGGATGACATGTGGATGACACGTGGCGATGTGGATTGTCAGCACCATAGAATGATGACACGTGGCACAGTGCACGTTAGCAGATCTTCTCCGATGTTGACACGTGGCAGGTGCATGTTAGTATCTGGCGTATGTTAGCAGACTTCTCAAATTTTGACACGTGTCACGGCATATTTTAGCATGAAGCGGTGCAAGTTAGCACAGGCCGGCGCACGTTACGCATCGCGACATGCCAAATGACATTTTTGCCCTTTGTTGTCCTTTTCCACTGTTTTGGCCCCAAATCACCTCCAGAATGTCCTGAAACTTTATTTATCTACAAAATAACACAAAACACATCAAAATATTCACAAAACTCAAGAATCTATACAAAATATTAGGTCAAATAAGTGGGAAATAGTGATACATTTTCCACTCGTCACTCAGCTGCTAACGGAACTACTCCTAATCCAATTAGGAATTTGTGGATCCAAACTGCTTCTTTTACTTCCTCAGCTGCAGCGATATATTCTGCTTCTGTTGTTGAATCGCCAACAGTCTCTTGCTTGGAAATTTCTAGCTCACTGCTCTGTTGTTCAAACAAAATATATACCACGATTGCGACTTAGAGTCGTCTTTATCGGTTTGGAAAATTACATCGGTGAACCCAGTCACCTCCAGTTCTCTATCTCCATAGACTAAGAAAGCATCCTTAGTTCATCTAAGACACTTAAGGATATTCTTAATAGCAATCTAGTGACCATCACTTCGATCGGCTTGATAGAGACTGCACGTGCTCAAAGCATATGAGACATCAGATCGTGAACATATCATGGCATACATGATCGATCCGACTACAGAAGCGAACGAGATCTGACTCACGTTATCTCTCTCATCTTTAGTGTTAGGACACATGGCCTTAGATAGAGAGATGCTATGTGACACTGGAAGCAGTCCCCTCTTAGATTGATCCATGTTGAATCTCTTTAATACTTTGTCAATGTACGAGCTATATTTGAGTCCAAGAAGCTTTCTAGATCTATCCCGGTAGATCCTTATTCCCAGAATAAAGGCTGTTTCTCCCAGATCTTTCATGGAGAATTTTAATGAAAGCCAAGCTTTCACCGATTGTAGCATGAGAATGTTATTGCCAAGAAGCAATACATCATCAACATAAAGGACAATGAATGTCAGTGTGCTCCCACTAACATTCTTATATACATAAGAATCATCTTCATTTTTAATGAAACCATATTCTTTTATGATCTCATCAAAATGTTGGTTCAAAGAACGTGATGCTTGCTTCAATCCATAAATTGATAGATTTAACTTGCAAACCTTTTTTGCATGTTTTGGCACGACAAAACCATTAGGCTGTTTCATATAAACATCCTCCAAAAGGTTTCCGTTAAGGAAAGCAGTTTTGATGTCCATCTGTCATATTTCATAATCGAAATATGCAGTAATAGCAAGCATTATTCGAATGGATTTAATCATGGCAACGGGTTAAAATGTTTCGTCATAATCGACACCATGTTGTTGACGATACCTTTTCGCTACAAGCCTAGCTTTGTTCATTTTTATGTTGCCATCCATGTCCGTCTTCTTCTTTAAGACCCATTTACAACCAATCGACTTAACGCCTTTTGGTGTATCAACCAGTGTCCAAACTTGGTTGGTATATATGGAATCTATCTCGAACTTCATGGTATCTTGCCATAAAGCGGAGTCGATACCTTGTATCGCTTCCTCATACGTAGACGGTTCATCTTCCTCAATTAGATTAATATCTACATTAGGTGAGATCAGAAACCTATACCTCTCAGGTTATTTTCTGACTCTCTCCGACCTACGTGGTTCTTGTGTATTAGAAGATTGTGGTACAGTCTCATCCCTAATGAACTATTCATGTTCCGTGAGGGAGTCAGTGCCAGGAACAGTATCACTTCGATTTTCATCGAATTCTACTTTCCTCCCACTTACCACTGCATTTAGGAATTTCTTCTCCAGGAAAACCTCATGGAGTGCAACAAATACCTTGTTCTCTTTTGGGTTTTAGAAGTAATATACTTTGGTTTCCCAAGGATAACCTTCAAATAGGCACTTATCCGATTTGAGTTCTAGTTTGGTACCATCCAAACGTTTAACATATGCCCACCATCCCCAAATCTTCAGGAATGAGAAACCTGGTTTCTTTCCTGTCCATATTTCATATGGAGTCTGTCCAACAGACTTTGACGGAACCTTATTCAAAATAAGTATTACACTGTTCAATGCGTATCCCCAGAAGGAAATTAGTAGCTCTGTGTGACTCATCATTGACCTTACCATGTCTAACAAAGTTTGGTTTCTCCGTTCGGACACATCGTTCAATTGAGGTGTTCCGGGAGGAGTCCATTGTGAAAGAATACCATTTTCTTTTAAGTAGTCAAGAAAATCATTGCTTAAGTATTCTCCACCACGGTCCGACCGTAATGTTTTAATACTTTTGTTGGTTTGTTTTTCTATTTCGTTGTCGAAAATCTTTGAATTTCTCATAAGTTTCCGACTTGTATCTCATAAGATACACATAACCGTAATGTGATGCATCATTTGTAAAGGTTACGAAGTATTCATATCCACCTCTAGTCTGGCTAGACATGGGCCCGCATACGTCACTATGAATGAGGGCTAACAGTTCGGTGGCACGTACATTTTTACCGCTAAAAGGCATTTTAGGCATTTTACCTAATAAACAAGATTCACAGACATCATATGAATTAGGATCAAATCCATCCAAGTATCCACTCTTAGAAAGTGTGGATATATGAGTCTTGTTAATGTGTCCCAGACGACAATGCCACAGATAAGTTTCATCTGTTTTACTCAATTTGAGCCTTTTATTTGTCATGTTATATGTTTGAGATTCATTTATATTCAAAATATAAAGACCCTTATTAACATCAGCTGTGCATATCTCAAAATCATCTTTATAAACAAAACACCCAGTGTTCTGGAATACAAAGGTATGCCCACATTGGGTTAAACAAGATACGGAGATTGTGTTTCTAGTCAAACTAGGTACATAATAACAGTCAAATAATGTAAGTACATGCCCCGAGGGTAGTTCCAAAACATAAGTCCCAACGGCCAAAACAGTGACTCTTGTCCCATTTCTGACTCGGAGGTCGATCTCTCCTGAAGCCAGTTTCCCGCTAATCTGCAGATCATGCACATCAATACATATCTGAGTACCACATCCATAATCAATAATCTAATTTTTGAAAACTAGAAGTAGACATGTTTATTTCAATAACAAACATACCTGAAGCTGGAGCCTTGCCCGCCTTCACTTCCTTCATGTGCGCCTTGTACTCACGGCAACCACGCTTCCAGTGATTCTGTTTGCCACAATGTAGGTAGACATTTTGGGATATGTCATTTGCTTTCCCATAAGACTTTGACGATTTGGCCTTGCCCTTTCTTTTCTTCTTCTTCTTCACAACTTCAGAAGCCTTCGGCCAAGCCTTGGCCTTCTGAGATGTCGAAGTATGATACGCCTCGCGCTTCTTACATTTCAGAAGCTCTAGCTCTGCCTCTTTCAGCATCGCCATCAACTCTCCAATAGACTTCTCTTGTTCATTATATTGTATTTCATGATGAACCCGCCCCAACAGTCGGGCAGAGACTGTAAGATCAAATCTATGGAAGTCTCAGCCTCGAAGGTTATGCCCAGCTGACCTAGCAGTTCGATGTCAGCAATCATATATGACATATAGTGCTCGAAAGATGTACCCTCTGACATACGTGAGCGAAAGAGCTTCTTTTTCAATTCATACTTATGAGATCTAAGATTAATCATTCATAACCGTAACGTGAGACAGTATCAGTCCACGAAGGATTAATCATTAAATATCCCTAGTCGTAGTATTATCGAGACTGGACATCGATAATGCGCAATAGACTAGTATTACACTTGTGCGTGTTATGTGAGATCATAACGACATATTTCTCAAATATTTGGGTATAGGATACTCATTCAAGTGTAATAGGAGGTTGTGTTTTACCGATGGTACGGAAAATAGCTTCGCTCTGGATAGACCCCTCGGAATTCCATTGGTGGTATGACTATGTGTCTATGGAAGTCCGAAATCAGGGTAGGTGTATTTGGTCTTAACCTGAGACTTGCACTGCTAATGCTTGCGACAATCGGTATGCTTTAGTTTTGGTCGTCCAGGGCTTTACCCGGTTCTGTGTACGCCTCTGCTGGGTATATTGAGAATCGTAGTGTATTGGGTGTGTGATGTCAGACGGAAGTATATCTCCAGTTATAGTGGAGATGATGTCACGTAGGATACGGTACTAGTGCTCTTAAGTACTACAGTCATCGGGATGTTATGACTAGGTCATGTATATCCGATTATAGAGACTAGTTACCAGACATCCAACATGTGCTTCGTACGGGGCAGACACAATTCCAGCCCCAGGCCTAGCACGTGACAATCCGATACTGGATCGCAATACGCAATACTACATATACTACGCCTGACATAGATTATATATTCCAGTAAGAATATTTCTGGAGAATTGGGTAGGCACGGTGCTTTTCTAGAAGCCAACCATGTCTTGTAAATCGGTAAGCACGTGGTACAAGGTACGCACGTATTCGGATAATCCGATGACCGTATTTATTGCCAACATATCCAGGGATCTCTTGGGTCGCTTCCCAAAGATTCACCGATGACAGTTGATTTAAATTAGAATTAATCTGGGATTAATTAAGAGAGAGAATTAATCTGGGATTAATTACGATGGAGAAAATTAATCTGGTATTAATTTAAGTTATTATTAATCTGGGATTATGTGTTCGAGAAGAGAGAGAACGCGATTAATTGGAATTAATCGGTAAAATAAATTTAATAGTTAAATTTGATTTTTCTATTTAATTTATTCATATGGGCTAAAATTAATATATATCGGATATATTAATATGAATTGGATTTCATTGCGAAATTAAAGTTGGACTTTAATCCGAATGAACGAATTAATTTAGAATTAATTCGTAGACGACGTTCGTAATATATTTGCGAGGCATCGTTATTTAATTAAATTAGATTTAATTATTTAGCGACAAGAGTTCGTTTAATCGGATTAAACGGATCTAAGCCGCGACAAATGTTCGTAGAGACATTTGAATTTTGAATTCAAATGTGGGGCCCACTTCACATGTGGTAGTTGGGAGGGTAGTTGGCATTATGCCAAGCCACCAAACCATCCAATACCTTGTAATGGTTTTGGTAAAACAATTTACCCAACCACTAGTTTAGTGAAAAGGGTAAAAAGTGATTTTACCAAAAGTCTTCTCTCTTCTCATTTTTGTATGCATCACAAAACACAAAAAGAAGCAAAAACCCTAGTTTTCTCTCTACCATGGCTGTGAACTTGGCCTCTCCCTCTCTTTGATTTCTTGCAAAATCAACAAAGCTAACACTTGGAGAAATCAACTAAGGTGATAGGGAAACTACTTCAAGAGTTGGAATCATCACTTAAAGCTTGGATCTTGGAGATCTTTTCTCAAAACGTTCATTGTAAGTATATTCCGCAACTTATTTTGAATTTATGAACACCTTTACATGCTTATTAGATCCTTGGCATGTTCTAGGAACACTAACAACGGTATCAAGAGCCAATTTTAAGCATGAAAATTTTAGGTTTCATGAGACTAAAATTTGGGGCTTTTGTGTTTTGAGCATGATTCTTCAAATTGATGCTTTGAGCATGCTTAGATTATGTTAACTTAGAGTTGTGCATGATTATATTTGAGAAAAATTGATTGGATAAAAAATTTTATAATTCCTTAAGGTGGCTGAATGCTTCTGTCTTGGACTGTAGATTTTTTTTTTTTGTAGCATAAAATGATGTGTTTAAATGCATGTTTAATGTTGATTGTTGGTTTGATTAGATTAGAATCAAAGTCAATAATGTTTATGTTAATCAAAGAGCATGTTGAGCATGAATGATGAATTTATGATTCAATTTGTGTTGAGCATAAAATGATGTGTTTGGCTTTAATTTGTGTTAAGCATGAATTGATAGATTAAGCATGATTAATTAAGTTAATTGGTATTTTGGAAATATTGAGTTTTAATTAATTAATCATGGCTAATACACTTTAATTAAAGTAATTGTGATATTTGAAATATTATAATTATGTTAATAAGCTTTTAATTATGAATTGGGCTAAAAGTGTTTATTTGGGCTTAATGGCTTGGCTTGACTAAGTTTGGTTTTAGACTTTTGGATTGGATCCAATTGGGCCCAAAACCCATTCCATAAGGTCCAAATACATCACTTGGCCCTTTAAAGAATTTAATTGGGCCTAAATTGATTTGTTGGCAATAGGGTGATTCCTATTGGGCCTTGGCATTTTGGGTTTGATCCATTATGGCCAAAGCCCATGCCTTAAGAATCAATTAAAAGCCCATTGGACTTTAATTGAAATGACATAGGATATTATTGGGCCTTTGAGACCCATTAAGATTGGATTTGGAATCCAAGTCTTTAAGGCTTTTAAGTAAGTGTAAATATTTAATTTGGAATTAAATTTGGAATTAGTATTGAATACAAATAAATTGGATTTAAAGTTGTAGTTCAATATAATTCAAGAATACTTACTTTGAGTATTTATTCTTAAACGAGTTTGACTCACGCAAATCAAATCGTTGTTTGAACATTGATGGTCATTAATTCAAAGATTAATTAATTGGATTAGATTGACTGAATAACATGATTTGTATGAATACATGAATGTGTTGTATGAATAATGTATATCAGATGGATATTAGAAGGGCAAAGGCAGTTTTGGAAGTTTTGGAAATTATTGTAATAAGTTTAGAATTTATTAAATTGGACCTACGTGTCCAGCCTTTTATATCCTTCTCATTGTATTTCTCTTCTCACCTATTCCCCTCAATGTAAATGAGGTTTCTTTATTGTATTTTGTAATGGGTAGAATTAGAATAGTTCTAGCCGGGGAGAGGAAAGGGAGTGATTTGTTCTAGGAACAATTTGTGAGATATCCATCTGCATATCATATTAATTTATTTATTTATACGCGCTTTATTATGTATTTAGAATGCATGTTTAAGGGTGTATGATGATGAGACCTAATCAAAGATAATAAATTGGTTGCCAATTTGCACGTGAAAAACTCTCAAACAATATTAAGCGTTTTTCCTTTCGTTGAGTGATTCTTACTCAAGATCCAAAGTTGGCATTGGTTTGTTTGCCAAAGTCAAGACCTTTGTCAATTGCGGTTGTTGAATCATGAGAGTTTGTTCTATATCGGTGTCTTGTCCAAGTTGTGATTTGTTGGCCAAAGTCAAGATCACTTCTTGTCCATCGACATTGATTACGAAGCTTTCCATGTCAATGGGTTCCGCTTAACTGGCATCATTAAGTTTGTTGTGTCAAAGCCAAGGCTTAGTTGATTCAGAGGAAAAAGGTTAGGAAAATATATTGGATATATTGGCATATATATTGTATATATGTTTCGGACATGGATGTCCACCTACCGGATCTAGGAATTGGATGAGATCCAATTGATCTTAGAGATCTACCTAGTTAAGTATCATACAATTTGTTGGCCAAAGTCAAGATTGTGTGTTATTTAACGGGATCCTAGCCCACTAGGAACAAGGTTTCCAAGTACTCAACAGAGGGTTAGAGGCTCGCCGAAAAATAGTGGGAGACAAGTATTAGATTTGCAATATTCATTTAGTTACTTGCCATACGCGCTCAATCAAATATTATTCGTCAAATAAATTAAATGTTAGTTGGACTAATATTTAATAGTTGTTTTAATTAAACAGTTGGACTGTATTCAAACTACTTCATTTACAATGATTATATAATTGGATTATAGTAATCAATATATTTGGATTTTACCGATCATTTATAATGATTCTATAATTGGATTATAGTAATCAATATATTTGGATTTTACCGATCATTTATAATTGGATTATAGTAATCAATATATATTTGATTTTAACCAATAAAATTGTAATAAGTTATATAGTTAGACTATAGTAATCATTACATTAGATTGTACCTGAAATCGTTGATTAAATAGTCGGACTATTAGAATCGAGATTAAATTGAAATATTAGTGTTTAAAACATTATCCTAGGGAAAATGTGTTTAGACGACTTTAATTTTCAAATTGGGAATAGATATCAGGATAGTCCTGAAACTAAGAGGTTACTTTATTTGATAGAATAACATCTTAGGCCTAAGCCGGAGTTAAGCAAATATTAGAGCATGATCTTTGGAAGATTCATGTGATGATAACTTTAATGTTTAATCCATTATGCTTGCCATAAAGACTCCTTAATTTCCTAATCAGAACTAAGGATTAGATCCTTAAAGTATGATGAAGAAATTGAAGGATCTTCATAGATCTATTCTTAGATCTTAGAAGTATTAAATTGCAATTAATAACTCTTGGAGAGTTAATGGCCATCTCAAGGAGACAAAGCCAAAGTTTGCAATAAGGCAAGTAGCGCAAGGCGCATCTTACTTCAATATTCTAGAAGGCCAAGCTTGGCAAAAGACTTCTGGAATGTGAAAAAGGGCAAAGGCAAAATCATTATAGTCTTCTAGGAAGACAAAGGACATATCCCAAGATGTCTGCCTAAACTGTGGCAAACGGGGTCACTGTAGCATAACTGTCGTATGGACAAGGCAGACAGAAGGAATTGAAGGCAGGGCAAGGCTCTGACTTCAAGTATGTTTGTCATAAATATGTTCACTACTAGTATTAAAATTGGATTTTAAATACTTAGTGTGATACATAAATATGCATTGATGTGCAGAATCTGCTGTGAGCAGGATACTGACTTCAGTTGAGATTAATCTGTGAATCAGAAATGGGACGACAGTCACTGTTTCAACCGAAAATACCTAAGTTTAGGAACTACCCTTTGGGTGTGTACTTAAATTAGGAAACTATTATAATGTAACTAGTTTGACTAGAAACATTATCTCTATATCGAGTATAACTCGTTGCGAGTATACATTTATATTCTAGAACACTAAAGTGTTTTATTTTATAAAGATGATATTGAGATAAACACATTATATGTGAATAACAGTATTTATATTTTGAATATAAATAAATCTCAAACATATAATATGACGAACAAATAGCTCAAACTGATTTGATCAGATAAGACTTATTTGTGGCAGTGTTGTCTGGGACACATTAAACAAGACTCGTATATCCACACTTTTGAAGAGTGGATACTAGGACGGACTTGATTCCATTCAAATGATGTCTACGAATCTAGTTCATTAGGTAATTACCTAAATAACCTTTTACTTTGTAAAAGTGTAAGTGCCACCGATCTATTAGCCCTTGTTCATAGTGACGTAAGTGGGCCCATGTCTAGCTAGGCTAGAGGTGGATATGAATATTTCGTGACCTTTACGGATGTGGCATCGCGTTATGGTTGTGTTTCTTTTGAAGAACACAAATCGGAAACTTTTAGAGTTTCGACACGAAATAGACGAACAGATCGGCTAAAGTATTAAAACATCACGGTTTGACCATGATGAAAAATACTTCAGTAATTAGTTTCTCATATACCTGAAAGAGTATAGTATTCTTTCAATGAGGACTCCTCCTGGAACACGTCAATTTGACGGTGTGTCCAAACAGAGAAATCGAATTTTGTTAGACATGATAAGGTTAATCATGAGTCGATCTGAGCTACCATTTTTCCTTCAAAAGGGATAAGCATTAACAGTGCAATACTTATTTTGAATAAGGTTCCATGAAAATCTATTTGACAGATTTCATATTAGATATGAACAGGAAAGAAATCGGATTTTCTAACTCCTATTGATTTGGGAATGCTAAGCATATGTTTGGATGATACCAAACAGGAACCCAAAATTGGATAAGTGCCAATTGTAGGTTATCCTAAGGAAACCAAAGTATAGTACTTATACAACTCACTAAGAGAACAATATGATTGTTGCTCACCATGCGGTTTTCGGCAAGAGAATACCGATATGCAATGGTAAGTGGGAGATAGTAAAACTCGATGAAAATCAGAGTTATACTGTTCAAGGCACCAAGTCCTTAATGGAACACAAACGTTCATCAAGGATGAAACCATACCAATAATCTTCGAATACACAAGAACATCGTAGGTTGGAGAGAGTCAGAAAACAACCTAGGGTATGGGTTTCTGATCTCACCTTATAAAGATGTCAATCTTTTGAGGAATACAAACTGACTACGTATAAGGAAGTGATATTAGGTATCGACTCCCTATCATGGCAAAGTGCCATAAGTCCGAAATGGATTCCATGTATATCAACTATGTTTGGACACTAGTTGTTGTATCGCAAGGCATTATGTCTATTGGTACTATATAAGTCTTCAAGGAAGACATACGTGGATGGCAGCATACCAACGTGCTAAGCTAGGCTTGTAGCGGAAAGGTATCGTTATCAACATTATGTTGATTACAACGAAATCTTTTACCTATTGCCACGTTAAATCCATTTGGATAATGCTTGTTGATACTGCATATTTCATTTATGAAATATGGCAAATGAACGTCAAAAACGCTTTCCTTAAAAGGAAACCTTTTGGAGGATGTTAACAATATCCTGACGGTTTTGTCGTACCAAAACTAGCAAACAAGGTTTGCAGGTTATTCGATCCATGTCTGGCTTGAAGCAAGCATTAGGTTATTGGAATTATCGTTTTGATGTAATCATAATGGTTTATGATTTAATTCAAAACAATGATTCTTGTGTATATAAGGAGGTTAGTGGGAGCGCACTGACAGTAAATGTCCTATAGATAATGATAATATGTCATTTCTTGGAAATTATATTCCTATATTACAATCGGTGAAAGCTTGGCTTTCATGAAATTCTCGTAGTAGAATTCTTGGGAGAAACAACCTTTATTCTAGGAATAAAGATCTATGGGATAGATTTAAAGTTGTTAAGACTCTCCGAGAACTAGTACATTGGAAAATGTACGTGACATGGTGTCTCATACGCTTTGAGCATATGGAGTCACAAACAGGCCAATCCTAGTGATGGTCACTGGATTGATGTTAGGAACATACTTAGTATCTTAGAGAACTAAACATGATGTCTTAAAATATGGAGAAGGAGAACTTGAAGTGACTGGGATCACTGATGCAAGTTTCATAACCGATAAAAATAACGGTATTATACAGTTTGAATAACAGAACAGTGAGCTGGAAATCTTCCAAGCAAGATACTATTACCGAATAAACCACAAATGCGGGTTATTGCTGCAGCTGAGGCAGCAATAGAAGCCATCTGGTCATTAACAAATCTGATTAGATTAGATATAGTTCTGTTAGCAGCTGAGCTAGGCTACAGCGCAGACTAAAGAATTAATGGTCTCATCAACGATCCAGATATATACTTCGACTATTCAACTGATTCGTTCGGATCATACATCGTGGCGATGTGATGATTGAATAAATTGCATCAGACGATAATCATACAAATCCACTGACGAAAGCCTTTCCTCACGAGTTTGAGCGAACCGTACATAGTTCGGGTGTAAGACACTAGAGTGACTGGCTATAGGCCAAGTGGGAGATTGTTTGACAATTATGACCCATGGCGTCACTATTTGTACAGATCATGGTGTTGTTGTACAAATTAACTATATGACAAGGAGATTGCACTCTTATCATTTGTGATTAGATCACCTAGATGTATAAATGATATGAGGTCCTTATGATTAGTTCCTGGATTGAGATGATATGAGACAGTATCAGTCCACGGAGGATTAATCATTAAATATCCCTAGTCGTAGTATTATCGAGACTGGACATCGATAATGCGGAATAGACTAGTATTACACTTGTGCGTGTTATGTGAGATCATAACGGCATAGTTCTCATATATTTGGGTATAGGATACTCATGCAAGTGTAATAGGAGGTTGTGTTTTACCGATGGTATGGAAAATAGCTTCGTTCTGGATAGACCCCTCGGAATTCCATTGGTGGTATGACTATGTGTCTATGGAAGTCCGAAATCAGGGTAGGTGTATTTGGTCTTAACTGAGACTTGCACCGCTAATGCTTGCGAAATCGGTATGCTTTAGTTTTGGTCGTCCAGGGCTTTAACCGGTTCTGTGTACGCCTCTGCTGGGTATATTGAGAATCATAGTGTATTGGGTGTGATGTCAAGACGAAAGTATCACTCCAGTCATATTGGAGATGATGTCACGTAGGATACGGTACTAGTGCTCTTAAGTACTACAGTCATCGGGATGTTATGACTAGGTCATGTATATCCGATTATAGAGACTAGTTACCAGACATCCGACATGTGCTTCGTACGGGGCAGACACAGTTCCAGCCCCAGGCCTAGCACGTGACAATCCGATACTGGATCGCCATATGCAATACTATGTATACTACGCCTGACATAGATTATATATTCCAGTAAGAATATTTATGGAGAATTGGGTAGACACGGTGCTTTGCTAGAAGCCAACCATATCTTGTAAATCGGTAAGCACGTGGTACGAGGTACGCACGTATTTGGATAATCCGATGACCTTATTTACTGCCAACATATCCAGGGATCTCTTGGGTCGCTTCCCAAAGATTCACCGATGACAGTTGATTTAAATTAGAATTAATCTGGGATTAATTAAGAGAGAGAATTAATCTGGGATTAATTAAGATGGAGAAAATTAATCTGCGATTAAATGTGTTCGGAAGAGAGAGAACGCGATTAATTTGGAATTAATCGGTAAAATAAATTTAATAGTTAAATTTGAATTTTCTATTTAATTTATTCATATGGGCTAAAATTAATATATATCGGATATATTAATATGAATTGGATTTCATTGCGAAATTAAAGTTGGACTTTAATCCGAACGAACGAATTAATTTAGAATTAATTCGTAGACGACGTTCGTAATATATTTGCGAGGCATCGTTATTTAATTAAATTAGATTTAATTATTTAGCGACAAGAGTTCGTTTAATCGGATTAAATGGATCCGAACCGCGGCAAATGTTCGTAGAGACATTTGAATTTTGAATTCAAATGTGGGGCCCACTTCACATTTGGTAGTTGGGAGGGTAGTTGGCATTTATGCCAAGCCACCAACCATCCAACTACCTTGTAATGGTTTTGGTAAAACCATTTACCCAACCACCTAGTTTAGGTGAAAAGGGTAAAAAGTGATTTTACCAAAAGTCTTCTCTCTCTCTCATTTTGTGTATGCATCACAATAACACACAAAAGAACCAAAAACACTAGTTTTCTCTCTACCATGGGCGTGAACTTGGCCTCTCCCTCTCTTTGATTTTGTTGTAAAATCAACAAAGCTAGCACTTGGAGAAATAAACTAAGGTGATAGGGAAACTACTTCAAGAGTTGGAATCATCACTTAAAGCTTGGATCTTGGAGATCTCTTCTCAAAATTTTAAAGCTCAAATCTGTTCATTGAAAGTATATTCCGCAACTTATTTTGAATTTATGAACACCTTTACATGCTTATTAGATCATTGGCATGTTCTAGGAACACTAACAGTTCATACAACGATTTGATTTGCGCGAGTCCAACTCATTTAAGAATAAATACTCAAAGTACGTATTCTTGAATTATATCGAACTACAATTTCAAATCCAATTTAAATTTTATCCAATACTAATTCGAATTTAATTCCAAATTAAATAATTACACTTATTTATGTGCCTTAAAGACTTGGATTCCAAATCCAATCCAATTGGGTCTCAAATGCCCAATTAGCATCCAATGTCTATTTAATTAAAGTCCAATGGGCTTTCAATTAATTATTTAGGCATGGGCTTTGGCCAATATGGATCCAACCCAATAACCAAGGCCCAATTAGGAATCACCCTATGCCAAAAATCAATTTAGGCCCATTAGGCCCAATTAAATTATTAAAGGCCCAAAAGTCATATTTGGACTTTATGGAAATTGTTTTAGGCCCAATTGGATCCAACCCAATTGTCAAAAACCAAACTCGGTCTAACCAAGCCCATAAGCCCAAATATAACAAATTAGCCCAATCCAATTTTAAAGACTAATTTATATTAACATAATATTCCAAATATCACATTAATTTCATTTCAAGTGTAATTAACACAATTAATCTATTAATCTAATATTTCCAAAATATTAATTTAATCAAATTAATCATGCTTTAATTATCCAACTCATGTCCAACACAAATTGAAGCAAAATCAATATATTCAACATGCTCAATCTCACTGCAATGTCATGAAATAACATTCAATTTTGATTTTAATCCAATTAAACCAACAATTAATATTCATTTCATGCTTTAAACTCATCCAATAGTCTAAAATAAAAAAATCACCATGATAATGCTAGGGTCAATTTTCGGCCATGCCAAGAATTTTAGGAATTTTTAATCCAATCAATTTATTAAAATCCTATGATGCACAAATCCAATTCATCATCATCAAAACACAACCAAACAACCAATTTGGAAAAATACATACTCCAAGCACAAAATCCCCAAATAAAGTCCATAAACCCTAAACTCAAATCATGCTTAGATATGGCTCTGATACTATTGTTAGTGTCCTAGACATGCCCAAGGTCTCTAAGTCATGATATTGTGTGTGAATAATCAAATGAGTTGCAGAAAAAACTTACATTGATCGGATGAGTGATTTTCATAAATCTTTGTATGTTGGAAGCTCCAAGCTTTGTGTTGAGTGTTTCCAACCCAAGGGTAAGTTTCCCTATCACCTCACAAGACTCCTTAAATGCTAGCTTGCTTGATTTTTGAAGCAAAAATCAATGGAGAGGAAGAAGATTCTCGCGGCAAAAGGAGGGAGAAAGAGAGAGTTAAGTTGTTTTTTGTTGACTTATTTCAAAAACAAAAGGCAAATGTTACAAAACTTGCTCAACACACTTTAGTTGTGTGAAAGATGGAATTAAATGAGCTCAACCACTTCCATCAACCTTTGACAAGTTGATGTAAGTCAAGTGGATCCCACCACTTTGAAATTCAAATTTTGGTTGGCTTCTCCAAAACAAAACTAAGCTTTGGGCTCGGATTCGTTTAATCCGACTAAACGAATTTTCCGTCGCTAAATAATTAAATCCAATTTAATTAAATAACTATGCCTCGTAAAATTATTACAATAGTCGCTTACTAATTAATTCCAAATTAATTTGTTTGCTTGAATTAAAATCCAATTTTAATTCCGTATTGAAATCCAAATTCAATTTAATATATCCAATATATTATTTTAGCCCAAATAAATAAATTAAATAGAAAAATCCAACTTAACTATTAAATTTATTTTATCGATTAATTCCAAATTAATCGCGTTCTCTCTTATATATGAATTTAATCCCAGATAAATTCTTGCCGTAATTAATCCCAGATTAATTATCTCTCTCATTATTAATCCCAGATTAATCATGTTCGAGTCAAATGTCATCGGTGAATCTTTGGGAAGCGACCCAATAGATCCCTGGATATGTTGGCAGTAAATACGGTCATCGGACTATCCGAACATGTGCGTACCATGTACCACGTTCTTATCGATTTACAAGACATGAGTGGCTTCTAACAAATCATTGTGCCTACCCAATTCTCCAGAAAGATTCAACGAAGAATATATAATCTGTATTAGGCGTAGTATACTAAGTATTGCGTATTACGATCAAGTATCAGATGTCACATGCTAGGTATGGGGCTGGAATTCTGTCTGCCCCTTATGAAGTATATATCGGATCATCAGTAACTAGTCTCTGTAATCAGATAATAATGACCTAGTCATACTATCCCGATAACTGTAGCATTTAAGAGTACTAGTTTTGTATCCCTGCGTGATCATCGTCTCCATATGACTGAAGTGATACTTTCATATTGACATCACACCAATACACTACGATTCTCAATAAACCAGAAGAGGCGTACACAGAACCTGTTAAAGCTCCGAACGACCAAAACCAAAGTGTACTGATTGTCGCAAGTATTAGCAATGCAAGTCTCAGGTTAAGATGACATACACCTACCCTGATTCGGATTCCAATAGACACATAGTCATACTACCAATGGGATTCTGAGGGGTCTATCTAGAGCGAAGCTGTTCCCGGTCCAACGGCTAACAGAACCTCCTATCACACTTGCATAAGTATCCAATACTTAAATATATGAGAACTATGTCGTTAAGCTTCCATAATTCGCACAAGTGTAATACTAGTCTATTCCACATTATCGATGTCCAGTCTCGATAATACTACGACTAGGGATATTTATTGATTAAACCGTTCATGGATTAATAATGTCTCATATCTTAATAATCCGGAACTAATCATAGGGACTTTTATCATTTATATATCCAAGTAATCCAATTACAAATGATAAAATAGTAATTTCCTTTGTCACATTGTTAATTTGTCCAAAAACACAATGTCTTTTACAAATAGTGATGTTATGGGTCATAATTGTCCAACAGTCGTCTGGACTGAGGGAAGTCTAAGTCTTCAATTGATGTCGTGTCACATGATTCCTCCAATTCTGCTAAGCCTTCGTACGATGTCGTGTCGAATGGCATCATACCTTGTGGTAAGTCTACTTGTGAGGTAGTGTCTGTTGGATAATATGACCCATAGCGTAACTATTTGTACAGATCATGGTGTTGTTGTACAAATTAACTATGTGACAAAGGAGATTGCACTCTTATCATTTGTGATTAGATCACCTTAGATATATAAATGATGAGAGGTCCCTATGATTTGTTCCTGGACGGAGAATGATATGAGACATTATCAGTCCACGTAGGATAAATCATTAAATATCCCTAGTCGTAGTATATCGAGACAGGACATCGATAATGCGGAATAGGCTAGTATTGCACTTGTGCGCGTTGTGAGGGCACAACGGCATAGTTCTCATATATTTAAGTATTGGATACTGTTAGACATTATGTCCCATAGCGTCACTGTTTGTAAATGATATTGTATTATTGTACAAAATTAACTATGTGATAATGAAATTGCCTTTTGCCATTTTGTAAATATTATTTACTTTGATATATAAATGGCGAAAGTCCATATGATTAGTACTGGATTGAGATGATATGAGACAGTATCAATCCATAAAGGTTTAATCATTAAATATCCCTAGCCGTAGTATTATCGAGACTGGACATCGATAATGCGGAATAGACTAGTATTGCGCTTGTGCACGTTGTGAGGGCACAACGGCATAGTTCTCATATATTTAAGTATTGGATACTTATGCCATTGGTAGTATGTCTAGGTAGTATGTACGGAAAACAGCTTCGCTCTGGATAGACCCCGCGGAATCCCATTGGTAGTATGTCTAGGTGTCTATGGGAGGCCGCATCAGGGTAGGTGTATATGGTATTAACCTGAGACTTACATCGCTAGTACTTGCGACAATCGGTAAACTTTGGTTTGGTGGTTGGGGACCTTAACCGGTTCTGTGTACACCTCTTCTGGGTTTATCGAGAATCGTAGTGTACTGGATGTGATG